>JAOBBB020335695.1:0-10422 GCA_025331005.2 Zoanthus gigantus | reverse complement strand
GGTGAACCTAGGAAAGACAAAAGTGTTAGTGAGTGGTGCAGAAGGTGAAGTAACTGTAAGTAAGATAGATCCATGTGACATTTGTGGGAAGCAAGTAATGATAAATTCAGTGTTGTGTGTGAAATGTGGTAAATGGATACATGGTAGATGTACTAAAGTAAAGAGAGTGACCCCGAGGTTGGGGAGAGATTAAATTGTGTGTGGAAGATTGCAAGATACAAGCTAATGGGTTAGTGGGACCGGTGGAGGAGTTGGGTGAAGAGGTTGAAACAGTGAAAACTTTCTGTTATTTAGAGGATAGAGTGAATGCAAGTGGTGGTTGTGAGGCAGCTGTGAGAGCAAGAGCGAGAAATGGGTGGGTGAAGTTCAAGGAATGTGAAGTGTTGCTAAACTCAAAAAGGTTCTCGCTTAAGATGAATTGAATGATTTATCGGAGTTGTGTGAGAGCGGCGATGTTATATGGGAGTGAAACATAGTGTTTGGGGGGAAATGAGATGGAAATTTTGAGAAAGACCGAGAGAACCATGGTGAGAGCAGTGTATGGTGCAAAACTGATGGAGAAAAAGAGGACAGGGGACTTAATGAAGATGTTGGGATTGAAGGAAACAGTGGTTCAGATGGCCAAAAAAGAGAAGAAGAAAAAAAGAAAAAGCAGGTGAAGGTGACCGACATTGAAACTTCTAGAAGTACTGCAACCGTAACTCCTAGCGTAATAACATGACAACTTACAATCGAAAGAGAAGGTGACAGATTACATGTCATGCCATGCACTTCCAGCTGACAAAGAAACTGGAAAAGAGAAATACATTCGTGAAATCACATGAACAGACCATGCAGTCATCCTTGAGAAAATAGCAGAAGAAACAAAACATGATGAAGAACTTCAAAAAATGCAGAAACCCATCCAAACCGGAAGATGGGGCAAACAAGACGAAACCCTTAAACCCTACATTGACCTGCAGGCAGAGCTGTATAAATCAGAAGAAGTCACATTTCGACTGGATAAGATTATACCTTCTGTAAGTCTGTGCACAAAAATAATCAACATGGCCCACAAGCGAGGATATTTAGGGTTATCCAAAACGAAAGAGATGATTCGACACAAATACTGGCTGCCCAATACTAGCTAAAATGACAGAACTCCCACCCAGACCATGGAATGTTGTAGAAATAGATTTTTGTGGACCATTCCCAAATGGCAAATATGTATGCTCTGGTAATCACAGATCAATAGTTCAGATATCATGAAGTGGAATTCACTTAATCCACAAGCTTCGAAACCACTAGAAAGAAACTGAAACAAGTATTCGCAAAACCCGGAGTTCTGAAATTGTACAAACTGACAATAGACCCCCATTTTCCTCTCACATATGCACAAACTTTGCCCAGGAACTCAGTTTTTGACACAAGTTGAACACCCCTGTACACCCCAAAGCACAAGGACAAGTTGAGGTTTTCAACAAACTTGTAAAAAAAATTATCAATATCGCAAAACGTGAAGGCGTTAATGTATAGGAGGCAATATATGACGTGCTTCAGGCATATAGAAGCACTCAACATCCAGCAACTGGCACATCTCCCTTTAAGCTTCTAATGGACTGACAAATGCACACTAATTTCAACTATTTCCCAAGAAAGAGACAAGACCAAGACTATGAAACTTGCCACAAGGATGCAAACTACAAAAAGAAAATCAAAGAATACCATGACTGACGCTATCATGCAAATGAACACAATAATTTGCGAAAAGGTGATGCAGTTGTAGTCAAAGAGAAAACAAAAGAAAAGTTCAGACCCCATATGAGGCATGTATACAGTATAGCTGATTACAAGAGTGAATGGATAGCAAATCAAAGCCACATGCATAAAATGCGAAAGAAAGATATACAGTGATGCATCCAGATTCAAACAATTAAACACAATGATCAAATCAGCAATACAAGAGAAGGAAGTGATAGTGTAAGGGAAACCAGCATTTCCCTTCAGTGCAGTTTCACTACAGCAGCCAAACCCTGAGCAACAACAAGTCCAACCCAATCAAGAGCAACGATAACAAGAGCAAACTTGTACAACCAACACTTAGACGATCCAAAACACAACGAACATCAACCAGGGAGGGAAAATACGACTATACTACATGTATAAAAAGAAACTGAAAGAACATTCTGGAACAATATTACAATTGTCTTAAACCAATGACATTGAGACTCATTTACTGATTACACCCAACATTTATTAGTTTTGTTTGTTAAAGACACATGCAATGATTAGATGAGTTAAAATAAATCTAAAACAATTGTATTATTAGTTTATACGAAGCAACAAGTATTGCTATTGTTTGATTATTTGCTGACTACCACCTAAAAGGGGAGAGATGTAGTAACTGATATCTACCTATCAATTATGTATTAATATTATATTATATGTATGATCAGGCCTTAAACTCTCAAATATAGGAGGCACGGCCATTTTGGCCTCAAGATTTTGTCAAAAATAGGGCATCGAGGCCATACCAAACAGTTTTTCAAGGGCACAAGGCAAAACCCT
This sequence comes from Zoanthus gigantus, assembly GCA_025331005.2. Lineage (NCBI taxonomy): Eukaryota > Metazoa > Cnidaria > Anthozoa > Zoantharia > Zoanthidae > Zoanthus > Zoanthus gigantus. The sequence continues at coordinate 7,875 of JAOBBB020335695.1, read as the reverse complement.
AGATAGTCGTAATTGTCGAATGAAAGTGTTTTTACAGGTATTGTGTATGTTAGAGAATACAAGACAGTGATGTTGGTACATAAACTACATAACAGTAATTTAAACCAGGTGGCACCAGAATTTCATTGTGTTCTTTATTTGACTCACCTCAGGTGATATTTTTTTTAATAGAAAAATACCTTAAAGGCATGGCAGTACCCAATGGAAAAGAGGAAGGCCATTCCTGGCCGTAAATCTTGCATGATTCTAGGGGCATTATGGCAAATGCCAAGGGCTTCCACGGCAAATGCAGAGTGACTGTTGTAGATTTCAAGCCCTGTAGTATGATCTAAGCAGTTGCTCAGATATCAGTAATAAAACACAGAGCGATTAACATTGTGCATGGATTATTGCATTGACCATTGTGGCCTTAGTGCCCATTTTAGTGCCTGCATATGAATAACAACGGACTGCGACTTGTTGAGTTCTGTGCTGAAAATGACATGGTCATTGGTGGAACTCTATTCCAACACGAAACAATCCACAAGTATACTTGGACATCACCTGATGGTAATATTGACAACCAAATTGACCATGTACTAATAAATGGTAAATGGAGAAAATCACTTCTGGATGTCCGGGCTTTCAGGGGTGCTGACTTAGGGAGCGACCATGAGCTTGTTATTGCCAAGATCCAGCTTAAGCTGGCTGCTCAGGGAAAGAAGACCAAAACTCGTAAGCTGATGGATGCAGAGCTACTCCTCCCCCACCTGGCAAGAGAATATCAGACCAAGATAGCTAATGCTTTATCAGACCTATCATCCGAGCCAGATGTCGACGACGAATGGAACAGCTTTCGTGACGCAGTCTACACTGCAGCAGAGAAAACCGTAGGCTATCAAACCAGTCAACACAAGTGCTGGATAAGCCCAGGAACACTTGAACTCATCTAACATCGCAGAAGTTCTAAGAAAGTGAAAAATCAGTCCCAAACAGAGGAAAGCAGGAACAAGTATTGAAAATTAGATAAAAAAGTCAAAAATAGCGCAGAGCAAGATTGGAAGAATTGGATTGATAGGCAAGCATCTGCGCTTGAAGAAGCAGCCGGTAGAAAGAGTCAGAGAGAAGTGTACCAGAATGCACAAACCTTGAGTAGGAAAAAGACCCGAAATACGTCAGTGGTTAAAGATAAAGATAGTAAAGTAATTGAGTGCAAGGAGAAGAAACTTGAAAGATGGGCAGAACACTTCAGAGAGCTCCTAAATGTAGAACCATCTGACATTGCTGTAGAGGACATAACTGCCAAACTCGATGAGCTGGAAATTGAGCTGAGTCCCCCTACAAAAATCGAAGTCTTCCGAGCAGTTGGAAAGCTTAAAAACAACAAAGCTGAAGGATATGATAAGATCACAGGTGAGATGCTGAAAGCAGGAGGAGTTCTGTGTTCATTCAAAAGACCGCTTTGATGAACACAGACGAGCAGTTGACAAACCCAGCATTATATCTAAACCCACTACTGTTTCTGAACACTTTAACTCCTAATCACTCTGCCTCTGACATGCCTTTAATTCCCATTCAGAAACTCTACTCCGCTCGAGATTCTATTCGCAAAGCTAGAGAAGCTTTCCTTATAACCAAAGCTAATACCCTTGAACCTAGCGGCCTTAATAAACGAGACGAAACTTACTAATCTTTAACTTCGCCTTTAGGAGGTCTTTTCATTATTTTTTTAACTTGTTTAATTTAATTTAATTTATTTTTCCCCCATTATTTCACTATTTTGTAATTTCCGTTTGTTTGTATTTTCCGCGGCTATTTCTTTTGCAATTTCCGTTCTACATCTTATATAAATGTAACCAATTGTAATTCAGTACCATACCTGATGAAGGCTAGTATGGCTAGCCGAAATATTGTATCATAAAACTTCAAATTCTACGTTGTATTGGCTACTCTTTTTTATTCCTGATATATAGTAGGAAACAAAACCATGGGTTAAACAATTAACCCTGGATTAGTTCTAATAGGCTTTTGAACAACTGGGCCCTGCTCTCCCAGTTGTGGCTTTACAGTTAACAGTTGTTACGAGCACTTAACTGATATCGCAAGTTTCATAGGTTTGACTATCGTTGAAACCTGAAATCTTTTTTTTTAGGCTTCTCTCTCACAACTACTTAAATTGCATAAGTAACTGCGAAGATCGTTCGTAACGTCATTGTTCTTACACATCGGTACAAACCCGGTCTCCATAACTGTAAAAAACTTATTATGCTCTCTTTCAAAACCTTATCCTACATAAAGCTTCTTCATACACAATTTGTACTCTTGAAAATGGTAGTTTCCGAAAGAAAACAATTTCAGCCAGCAGTAGATTTTCCCAAAATCAATACCCATTCCTAAATGTATTCTTAAAGGCGGCAGGCACTCAAAACCAATTAGGAGTAGCCCAGAAGTAACTGAGGTCACGCTTCTTATTAAGGGCTACTCGGCCGGGGTGGAGTAATTCATCATTTTACCTTTTTAATGGTTTTAAGTCAATTCAAGAACAATAAAAATGCATCAAACACGAAATAAATAATAAATAAATAAATATATACTATATTTCACATCAGTTGAGAAGGAAGTAGCTGCCCATTCTTCCTAGCCAGAGGATAATGTTTAATTGCTCGACAGCTCAGATCTTATGTACGACTCGATTTCGTGGAATAATTGCTAAATATTAAATGGTTGAGTAATTTTGCTCGCTCTGATTGGTCAATTTGAGGCAGGTAACTTACTTGGACCTCCGAAACTTCTAGGTTTGTTTTGATTTTATTGACGTACGAAACTCGCATTTGCGAGCAGCTCAGTAATAAAAAATGCATTTGATTGTCTCTATTGTTACTATTTTAGGAGAATATCTATTCAAACCACCGTCTCTCGGATTCCGACTGGATTATTATCTAGCTAGTATAAACAAACAAACTGACACATTTTCTAAATATTCATTTTTTTTGTTTTTATTCATCTTATATTTCTATAACATTTGAAAACGATGTTCTTCTTATGGCATAGTACATCACATTGTAATTAGGGGTTAATTACTTTCAGTTCGTGTTTCGATTCGTGCAGTTTTTAAATTTCTTGTTCATTTTGTCGCCAGCGCGAATGTGTATTTGCAAGTCACTAAACATTCTAATACTCAATCTGAGTTCACTGCATTGCAACGAGCTTGAAGCAAGAGTTGGACAAATAAGAATATTTTAATTAAATAACTACATAATTAACCTGGCGTATGTTCAAATAAAATAAAATATATATCACAAAAAGTATTACATGAAAATTAAAAAACATAAAAAACATAACTTTTAAAATTTAACGCCAACAGGATAATTTCCAGGAGCAAATAGCAAATCGTTCAGTGAAATTTGCCAAATGCTGAGCCTTAAACCGTAAAAGAAAATTTAACAAATCACCTTGTTTTAGAATTCATTAGCCGTTCTTTGGGAAGTAGATCAATATTTTAATTAATGAAGGATTAGAAGAACTCAACCAGTATTTGAAGTGTTTTGACACGCCGCCGAGACAGGAGTTGCTCGATAAGAAAAGTCAGGAATCTGCATATTTTCACTTCAAAGTGTTCGCCACCATAAAACAAACCAAATTCAATGATCGTAAACCCGGCATTTAGTAAATCTGGCAAAGGTTGAATTCCATTTTAGAACATCAAACAGAAAACCGAACAAAAACGTCACAAAGTGCTGCACAAGAAACCCAAACTTCAGACTTGTTCTAAAGGCGGGAAAATTTCCGGACGTGCGTCAAAAAGCCCGCCAAATCACTTGAGCGTATACTTTGATATATGATTACTTTCGCTGGTGTAAAAGCACAAAAAAGATCATTTTGCATATGATCAGTGGTTTGAATTTGTTGAAGACTTGGCCATTTTTAAGCCATGTATTAAACCTAAAAACCATAGCCAGTTAATTACCGGTCGTGGCAGTATCGATAGATAGGTCCAAATCAGGTGATTGATTTTGACCAATCGCCCACGGTGAAAGAAGGTTGCTTTTGCTGTTGTTTTGTATAACAATTAAGTTCTTACCTTAAATATTTTACGAGGGAACGCATTCAAATCGGCAACCAAAAGCTTAACTCAGATAGTGAAGGCAAAGAGATGTGTTTTCATGATAAACTAAAAAAAAATTCTCTCTTAGTGAGTTAATTACACAGAAGGCAGAATGAAATGATCAGTAAAAACAAAGCTAATAGACTTTCACATTCTCAAAGTAAGATTACTATATGGGCAGCTTATAATTCAGATAGTCAGAGTTTAAACATGAAAACATGATTTTTATCATTGGAAATATTTTCTATTATTTTAAATGCATATTACTTATATTTTAATAGCAATGAAAAAAAAATCCCCGAGTAATAAGGAAAAATAGATAAAAAATTCTGATAGGATAAAAGTCATTTAAGCATTTTTTTAACCAAAAGCCGAGTTTTATAATAATGAATAAAAAAGAGTAAGTGGATTCGTTATTGAAAAATGGAACTTAACACTTGGAATGTATTTTAGTTTAACTCACCTAATTTGAAAAATATACCTTTAAAATGTTTTTAAAGAAGAATTTTGTGATCAAGTATTTTGAATAACATTTCAATCTCATTTCATCCCCCATAAACTAAAAATCAATTCAGTTGTACTTCCTAAATGAGGTGTGTTGAATATTAACTTTTTTAAAATAGAAGCCGATGTGTTTGTATTTATTTGATATCCGGTTGGATTTCTTGTGTTTTAGCAACCAAGTTGTGAGCATGGATTCATCATTTTAGTAATTTCTAGACTGTACACAGACAAAATATCAAGCTATCTTGAAAGTTCTTTTTTTTTAATCATCAAAAAAGATGATGGTATTATTGGTTAGATTAATCAGTAAAAGTGCCTACTTATCACGAAAATACATCTTATTCCGAGTGCGAGGTCGGTACCGCAAGTTACTGACTCGACGTTTTTTCCATTCTTATGGCCCAAGCGCAAAGCCCGCAGGCAATAGGAAAAAAACTTAGATCCGTAACTAACGGTAAGGATCGAGCAAACGAGGTTAATAAGATATTTTTATTATATGGCTTTTTGAAGAACAGATCTTTTGAATGACATTGCTCTTAAAACTGATTGGTCACGGGCACACAAAGTAACTCAAAAACTGACCGGACCCAGGGGAAGTGATATTTCAAAATTGTCGAGAGCCTAGCCGCTACCTTCTATGGCTCGTCGCATAATTGGTCACCTTGATGTTTGAATTTTAATGAAGTACTCGACATGGTGGATCCGAACGTCCAGGATTTATCGATGAAACGGATTTAGTTTCAAATTTTAGTTCATTTTGAATAGCGATGGAACCATCACAACTACGGTGGCTAAAGAAAGAATTCTGCTTTCTGTTTATGGAAAAAGTGGAGTTTCTAAAAGTGAGTGAAAGATTTTTGGAGGGATTTGTTGACGTTTCAAATTTCCTGCCTTTCTATTTTTTATTTTAGTTACCTACAAACCACTCGCAAGAACCCAAAACTCGTTCTCTGGAGGAAAAAAAAAACAACAATTTTAAACTTCAAGGTATGTTTATTTTCAAATTATTTACAATTTGAGCTATTTTTTGCGATCGAATTAGAATTTCCTATACAAAGTTTTATAAAATTTTGAAAATGTTGATAATCTCTCTACCACCAACGCTGAGCTTGGGTTGCCTGTGTTCAAAGTTCAATGCAACAAAATTTTCATTTTTAATATCACAAAAAAAGACAATCCTTTTTCTGGAAAAATTGTTCGCAAGATCATGGCTGTTGGTTTCGTTCCGGCAGAGTTCATTCATCGCTTTGGGGCACTTTCAAGTAGCGGCATCAATCCAAATACCGCCAACACGGCAACAGATAGATAGATTGCAAGTTCGGTGTTTTGACATGAAATACACGTACAAATATTCATTTATTAATCATTTTCTCCAGCAGACACATGAAGGTTTTGACCCATAAAAGTTCCTCGAACAGAATTCTCGTATTTATACTAGCACTCTGATTAAGGCTGCTTTTGGTAAACAATTTAATATAAAAACCAATTGATTTTTATACTAGCACTACTGGACACTTAAATTGGAGGTTCGCCTTTGAACAATTACTGAGCGGCTTTCTGGTTCATTCATGACTGGTCGATTGACGATGTGACTTGATATGAAGTTAAAATTGACTAGTACGCGGTTGAAATGTAAATATTTTTTGGCAAATCAGTTTGGATAATGAACACAAGTTTGTTTTCTTTGATAAATCGTTGTTCCTTTTCTGAAAACTGATTCAACGTGTCGGATTAGTCTTGCTTCGTCGCCATCTTGTTAACTAAAGTTGTGAAGACGAGACAGAAAAGTTTGCTAAGTTCCTAGCTAGGCCGCTGTTAACATCAAAGTTACTATACTGCTTGTTTTCTTGTTGCCTAAGAATGTAATTGTTTTCAGTCAATTTATGTCGTTGTGCTTTTCAAATATTCGTTTAAACGAACTCGTCGATTTATTTACTGACATGAAGTCAAATCTTTTTCGTTTACTTTGCCGTTTAATTGGTAATGATTTCAAACATAATTTAGATGTTTGGCATTTTTTATTGCAGCTTTTATAAGCTTTTTAAGCATCATTTAATAGATAATGTGATAGAGTGAATTATTTTTTCAGATTTGATGTTTCTTTCAAAATCAAAGCAAACAGACTTTTGGGAGGTCCATACCCCTATCCGTGCCGTAAGTTACGGGTCTCGAACTGACCAATCAGAGCGCTCGAAATTAGTCGGCCATATAATAATTGTATTTATTATATCACAACTTTGATGTTTGGTCAATAACATAATTTTCTCCGTTCTGATTGGCTGAAACTTAGCAAATGAAAAAAACGGTCGACTCGTATACTCGGCAAAACAAAAGTTGAGGAAATAAACAAGTTTGTGGACGCCCAGAGATCAACAAGAATCTTAAACAAAACAAAGAGTGACATAAATACCTGGGAAAGGTTTTGTACAAGTGTCGTTGAGTTCCGAAATCTAAGTAAAATTCCACCTGTAAGGCTAAACGAGCTTCTTGGCCAATTTTTCGTTGAAATACGCAAGAATGATGGCGCCGAGTGCGAGCCGGATACATTGACGACCCTACAGCGTAGTCTTGCTAGGAAGTTAAAAGTGCAAGGCTCCAAGTTTAATATCTTAATTGACAAGGAGTTTCAATGGTCCAGAGATGCTTTGTCCGCCAAACGGAAAGAGCTAGTTGCACAAGGTCGTGGAAACAAGCCAAACGCCAGCAGGGAAGTAACCCTGACGGAAGAAAACAAGCTGTTTGAAAGTGGTCAATTCGGTTGGCAAGAACCACTGGCACTTCAACGTACACTTTGGTGGTTTCTTTCACCGCACTTTGGGTTCCGGGCAAGGGATGAAAGTAAAAAGCTATGCTGGGGTGATGTTTGCCTCGAAAAAAATCCAGACACGGAAAAGAAATGCTCGTTTGGAAAGCAGAGCGTGTCACGAAGACCAGAAAAGGCCAAGAAGGAGGTCACGGAAGGGAATTTAATTCCAAACTGCAAGCCACAAACACCGAACTCTGTCCAGTACGTTACTGCAAGAGTTCGCCAGCAAACAGCCAGAATCCATGCTAAAGCCAGGCAGTCCCTTTTATTGAACAGTAAACACCAAAAAACAAGAGTCCCGAGGACGAATGGTTTCTTAACCGTCCACTCGGAAAAAATAAAATTGGCAATTTCCTCTCCAAGATGGGAAAAAGTGCGGGAGTTGAAGGAAACGTAGAAGGTCATCATGTTGCCCATGTGGCAAATAAGATTTCCAAGTCGATTGGAATAATCCGTAAATCAAGGTTTTACCTAAAAAACG
>JAOBBB020335605.1:0-10423 GCA_025331005.2 Zoanthus gigantus | reverse complement strand
AATTCTCCCAAACGTTCGCCTCGGTTTTCACCAGGCTATGAAGGCACGGAAAACATGTTTTATTTCTTAAGTGAAACACATCAACCCAAGAATCCCACTGTTAGCATTTATTTTCCAGCTAGTCACGCATTACGCTGCATATGTTGGTATTTCTCTGCGATATCGTGTATAATGTTTCCAAAAGGATATTACTAGATATTACTTGACTGACAGCAAATCTCAAAAAAATTACAACAGTTTTAAACTGACTAAACATGCTTCGGCAAGTCCCTAGCCATCACCTGTAGTGAACAACAGAGCTAATTAGTATATATTGTTTAATTGTGTATATAATTCTAGATTGTTATAAAGTCAACGATTTTTCTTGTCATCTTGTAAGCCGAACAAGAACGCATCTTGCGAGATGAAGTAAGTTACTCGATAACAATTCCCCGAAATGGACTTGATGTTGTAGCGAAAATCCATTCTTCCTCAGATAAAATTTCCAGCTGGTAAATGGTTACCACTTAGTTACTCTAAAGCGTGCTAAATTGTGGGATTATGGAGGATATAGGACCAATCATTGGTCTAAATGTGTTTTGAATCGGAGCCACCCACACTCATATCGTTTACCTCAAACCACTGACACTGCGCGCTTCTTCCTATATGCCTTTTTTTCTCGTGCTAGTTAATTTGGTATTTGTGTACGAATCTTTCTTGCCATGACAGGTTCAGTTAACTATTAAAGTTGAAGGTGTTGGCTGTTTAACAGTTTTCAACTTCACGATAAAATCTATTTTTTAGAAAAAAACATTGCGTGGTTTTCAGTTAAACTCTACGGTGAATGGAGGATTAACTTCTTAATCTTGGGTCAATTGTTAATTAATCGTCCACTTAGAGGTGTTCGCGATAATTAGTGTTCGTATTGTTATTGTGATTAGAGTTCAATTTAATGGTATACTAGATTTGTAGGTCGCTTTCTTCGTTTATATATGAGTATTCTTACAACAGACATTTTCAGGGTTTTATTATACGAAATGTATGTTTGATATCAAAGTTTTAATTTGAAGAAATTATAATTGTGGCTAAATCATAGCGATTAAAATATTGGTAGATCAAAAAGAACAAAATGACAACTTAACTTTGTGTTTTAAGGAATATTTGTGGGACAAAAATGCAGCAATGTGACAAGTTATTATTGAATCAAAACTTGGTTGAGAGCTAGAGCTGAAGGACTATGAAATCCTACTGAAGTTTATTGAATGCAAGCTGTGCCACTTTGTTTACAAAAAAGTCGTTTTTAAAACCAGTTTTAAGTCAATACTGAGTTAATTGTCAGAATCAAATTAACAGTATAAAATCAGTTACTATAGTTATTCTCATAAATTAACTTGGGTTTTGTGCGTGAGGTATATATTAATATTAATGACTGTACTGGCAGAAAGAAGTCTCGATAGAATGAAATGGCTAGAATGTGAACTGTCCATAGTTGGTCTGACCAAACTCCAGAATATAAAAAAATAAGCGATTTGTTGCTGGACGTTTCAGTCACGCTTTCAAAAGATATTTTCCTGTTATGGCCTAATAGGTGCAGTAAGATATCGCCTTGAAGTTGACTTTTCCATTTACGGCACATTGCGTGCTATCTTTCCAAATAATTTAAGATACAGAACGATTCAAGACTCAGATACAACTAGAAAACACACGAGGAACCAACATGTCTGACAAAAAATCCCTGATTACGAAAACTGTTCGCTGGCGATTGTATGAGAGAACCGAAAAGAATTCATCCTTTCGTTACCGAGAGGTATTCATCATAGTTTACTTAAAAACTCAAGTTCGAGGTTAAAATGTTTTTATCGTTGTAAGTTGTGTGAAAAGCTGATATCTGTAGCGTTAGCCCTTCGCTAAGCGGTAACCCTACGGGTGCATTATATTGGATAAGTTACTCGGTGTTTAGAAAGGCGTTGAGAGTTTTCGAGTATGTGAAAGTTTGTATTGCTGTAAATTTAAAGCTATCCGACAAAAAGAGCAAATTCATAAAGGCATTCTTTGTTTACAACTTAAAGATTGTAAGAAATTTTCTTTACGTCTAACTTTTAAACGTGCTTGTATCAAGCTGCCAGTATCTTTCTATTTTCATAGAATCCCTTTTCCTTTTTTTCCATTTTTTTTGTTTAACTCCTGTAACTTTTCGGATCTTACAAATGTCTGAAAGTAAAAAAAAAATTATCTGTATCTTAGATCGCGTGTCATTAGCTGTGTATGAGGAAATATATAGTGCATAAGGCTATCAAGAAATATACAAAAAAATTCGATATTGATTCCCTCAAGATAAAAGAGTATCCGTTGTTTCACACATTTATTGAAAGGAATGAAAATGCTTAAAATGGAAATAATAATGTAAATTGAAATTTAATTGTTCTGGTTTCATATTTATTTCATGTCTGTACGACAGAAATGCTCTATACAATTTATGCTGTAAAATATTTATTTCTGCATTTCTCACTCTCTTAAAAATAGCTCCTTACACTAACTACGATGATAAACTCAAGGTTGTCTAAATTTCAATTGCTTTAGTGAAAGACTGTCGCTCTGAATGTCAGCTTCTACTTTACTTACGCCTATAATCAAAATTTTTTCAATCTTGCCGGAGTTGTCGAAATTACAGTTGCTCTGAAGAAGGACTAACGCTCAAAACGTCAGCTCTTTACTCTACTTATGATGGTGATCAAAAAAATTTCAACCTTGGGTTATCTAGATTACAGTTATTCTGATGAAGGACTTACGCTCAAAACTTCAGCTTACGGTGACGATAAAAAAATGTTCAAGTTTCCGTTGTCTAAATTAGTTTCCTAACGAAGAACTGACTCTCCAATAATGAATACACTTCGATTTCGAGTTATTTCAATCTCGCTTTTTGTTTTACTTATCAACTTTAGTCAATACACTTTTTTATCTTGGACTTTGACGTGTAATTTTACAGCTTTAAAACTCCGTCAGAGAATTTGCTTTTGTAATCGAACCTTTACGAGTTCAATATGGAATTAATTTGCACGAGTGTATTTTAAAAACAATGAAAATTGCGTGAGCCTGTTAGGGCGAACGCAATATGAACTGTTTAAAACACACAAGTGTAAATAAATTCCATATTGAACGAGTAAAAAAGGTTCGATTACATGTTAATCATATACTGAAAAAACTATAACAAATGACGGTGAAAAAGCTAAACGTAACAGTGGCAACGTGACAATTCATTCGTGCATGGACACTTTATGGCTCCAACGTAGAAACTTCTGTATTATGATTGGCTTATTAGCTTTTATAATTCATGCGTGCACGGACAATTCATGCCTCCATCGTCGTCATAGAAACTTCTGCATTTTGATTGCCTTATTAACTTTGAGATTGCAATTGCAAGAAATTACAAATTTCTGCACGGAATTACACATTTTCGCACAGAATTACAAAGTAGTTTCACTGCTCTTGACCAATCAGAATCAAGTAATATTTTCACGTATATGAATACAGATGACATCGCTGAATTTTTTTACGATTTACAATAAACTGAAGCAAGGAATAATAAAAAAGTATGTTTGAAATTAACAGTAACTAGATTAAAGAAATTTTTTTTCTTGTACAGTTGTCTCTCAAAAGTTGAGGTTGACATGAAAGCCCATTGTGGAAAATTGAGGAAGTTGAAATGTATGTGCTATCAGTGTTTGACAAGTTAATTTCAAATGTCTTTAAAGTGCAATATTTTTGTCTCAAACTCCTAGAAATACAATTTCAGAAACACTTTTTTTACGCGTTATCCTGTGTGGAGTGAGGGGAGGTATATCAATGGATTTATCTCTCAGGTCTACAAAACTTTCAGATCCTGGCTACGTGACTGACCATGTCTTAACAATTTTGACTTTGATTCCAGGAACTGCAAGAACAAATGACGGAACAACAAAAGAATATGGATTATTTAAACAGCACCGGAGAGAAATTCATGCGTTCGCTTCCCCGGTCCAAGTTGGATCAACTGCGAACAAAACTGAAGGACCTAAATCATAAATGGCTTGAGCTCAACACGATACTCGAAAAACGCGTCACTCAAGTGCATAAAGCTGTAAACCAGAACAGACAGTATTCTGAGGAGATGAAAAGTTTGATTAATTGGATGGATGAGTGCTGTGACTTTGTAAAGAACCAGATACCAGCTGTAGGTGATCCAGAAACTTTGGAAGCACAACTTGACCAGAGTGAGGTGAGCAATCATCCGTACTTGTTTTACCTCCTGGATCACGCCATTCATTAGGGTTAGGAGTGATGCGAATTCACTCGGTCACTCGGTCACTCACGTTAACTTTCATGGAGAAATTGATTTATTCGTCAAGTTTACAAAGTTCATCTCATCCCGACTCTTCCCTCATACAAATAATTTCGCGCGCTGGTTATTTATAGACCAATATCTTGAGATATCTCCTCAAAGGAGGGCATCACATCCAGCCATGAGGTGGCTCATAAAGCCTTTGATCAAGATCTCAAAGCATTTTTGATGAAAAATATAATGTGCAGTATTTTTACTATGCAAGGTTGAAATGTAGAGAGAATACTCATCTGTATCGGTGTCTATTTAACAATTAGACCTCGAAGACGAATGGACTACAAGTCAATAGTCCATGAGGCCGTAGGCCGAATGGGCTATTCAAACTCATAGTCCATGAGGCCGAGAGGTCTAATTGTTTGAGTATAAACCTACTAATTGGTCAAAAAGGATGTACAAATTAAAATTTCGATGAAATCCTCTGATATTATGGCAAAACGGGGCGCATTACTATTTTGATCCGCCATCTTTTCTCTACTAGTAGGCTATCACAAATAGACCTCTAGTAGAGTAGCTAATCATAATGCAGGATGCGTGTTAGACCGTTAGTAGGTTTATACTAAACTTGTATAGACTTAACTTTTGAAGCTCAGTCACGAAATCTGAAGTTGCCACGCACATCCATGAGAACTGTCCAAACCACAGTGTCTCAATGGAAACAGTCGCAGTCCTCGACAGGGACAAAGATTGGTACCGACGTGGAAGGCGCGAAGCGATCTATATACGCGTCAACAAGCCCGACCTCAATCGCGACCAAGGTCGCACATGCCTGTCTCACTCTTGGGACCCACTACTGCAGTCACGTGTGTCGGAGTTTAAAAGACCTCGACCGTGTGACTGTAGTCATTGTGATCAAGGTTCTAGTTAGAGCCGAAAGCTCAGTTTTTATCGTTGAAAAAGTGTACCGAGTTTCAAAAGTTAAGTCTATACAAGTAAGGTTGAAATGCCTCATTACGCTGCAAGCGTTAACCCTTTGTTAGGGAAACCCCGCGAATTAAGTATTTTCTTTTTAGAATATTTGTTAAAAGAAATTTTAAAGTTGCTAAAAGAGTAGAAGCGATTGATGTAAATTAACATAATTTTTGAATCATTTGATGCGATCCTATGAAGTTACCATTTATTTGTCTTGAAGAGTAGAAATTGTTGTTATTCATTCTAACTTTTGAGCCAGTTGATGAATGTTCCTAAAGTGGTCACTCATTTTGTTTGTCTTGAAGAGTAGAAATAGTTGATGATTTTCATTTCAACTTTTGAAGCACTTATAAAACCTTGGCAACCTTCGTTTATGTTCGTAGAATCATCAAAGTTTGGCAACTATTCAGAGCTCAAGAGGAAAAATTGTTTTGTTGTGGAGTTTCTCTTTTATTTATCCTCGGCCGCAATATTCTTTTAAATTTTTGTGTTTTTTTTTTTACAATAAGGGTTCTCTTCTTTTAATAACCAAACTAACAAAAATACCATTATTTTAGTTTTCTTTTATGTGTGTGAACAAGTAATTTAAGCCCCAACACGAGCAATTTTTATGTGACAAATATGTGATAAATTGCAGTAGGCTGCCTTGATAGCCCCTCTCATCCTTTTATTTACAGTATTGTTTAAGCAAGTAATATTACTTACGAATCACTCATTATTTTCTGTACAGGCCTTGCAGAGGGACATAAGCAAACTGCAGAGAAAGCTAGATTCTCTCAATGAGACTGGGACCTACATGGTTTCACATGCTGACCAGCATTACTGCAGTAAACTAAGGGGCAACTTGGAGAGTGTTAATATGCGTTGGGAGGAGTTGGTACGAACTGCCTCTCGACAGAAGGACAACTTGTTGGCCGCAATGGAGAGGTATGACAAGTTAAGCCGAGACATGAAGGAAATGCTACACTGGATAATGCAGACTGAGAGGTCCATTGCTGATGACGAGAAGGAGTTTGAAAAGGGAGAGCTCATGAAAGATAAAGTTGAGCATTATCGAGTAAGGGTGCATTTCAGTCATTTTTACTCTTCATATCCTTGCTTAGTAGCAGTACTGTGCTTTTCTCCGGCATGATACAACAAAAAAAGTTAAAATCAACTAACGGAAAGTATAACTCAGGGGTTTCATTAAGTTTTGTAGCAGGAGCAGAAGCCTTAAAAATATTAAAAATTTAAAGTTGCAGAGATGCTAAAAGCCGGGCAAAGCCGTCTTCACAGCCGGGTGATAAAACCAAAAAAGAGAAAACCTACGTAAAATATCGTCTAACTGTTTCAAATATTGGGAAATGTCTTGATTAATAGACTTATAGAAACTACTCGTTATCCTTGACCACAAAGTTCGACTTAACCTCAACCTTTTCTCTATTTATAACCTCATACAGACCCGAACCTTGACTCTAATCCTAACCTCCTCTTAACCTATAGCTGACCCTCATTTCGTCCTTGACTTTAATGCAAACCTCCTCTAAACCTAAATCTAATCCCTCTCTACAGATTAAGCTAAACCTTGCCCCAAACTTGATTAGAAACTTTAAGCCCCTTAAAACTAAAGTAAGGAAATTAACAAAGAAAAAAATGTAAACTTTTCATTGTTTCATTGTTTCTTGACCTTAGGATCTCCAGCAAGAAGTTTCCAAACGCGCTCCGGTTGTTGTCCGTATCAACACTACTTGCAATCAGATGATTGATCACACCAAGCAAGGTAGTACCCAGGCTTTAAAGGACAGCCTGAAACGGCTGAATAGTGATTGGGCCCGACTGAAGAACAAGGTGGCGATAAGGCAGCACACTCTGAAACAGACAATGGCAGAACTGGAACAATTCAACATGGCGCTACAAAGGGATCAACACCTTATGACCGAGTCGGATAAATTTGCCGAGGAATGTTACGATTATCTTGACGATTCCGAGGATGTATTGGAGCAGAGGTTAAGGGTACGTGCTAAATTAAGCTGTCAGAGGTTGGATAGGGTAGGTAAGAAGTGTACTGAGGCATGGTATGTAGGGAATATGGGGTGCATCTCATTTACCCTATTGTAAATGTTAACAGCAAAATTTTCCTTGTGCATCGTTGTCAGTTTGTTTGTAGCTCGGCTTGAAATTGAAACAGATTTTGTTTTCTTGATCTTTGATTAATAAATCTTGCAAAATTGGACTGTGGACCGGCTGTAGATAAAAGAATACTATGAACTGTTACAAAATTATGCACGTATTCCCCATTGCTTAGCATTCTTTACTTTGTATTTAAAATTGCACATGCAAATTTACTAGTTATTACTCAAAAAAGAGGAATCGGCGTCATTATTTAGACAATCTTATTTTCGGTCTAAAGATGTAATTTTAGAATAAGGCTTTGAACTGTTACAAGATGGAGCACCTATTCTCCTTCGTTCTTCATTCCATCTCAGTCTGAAACTTGTTCAATAAGAGAAAGAGCTTGCGACTTTATAGAAGCAAACCTATTTTGAAATTTGTGTAAATTCTTAATAGTATTGCAGATACTATTTAGATAGCGGTACTACGTAGATATAGTATTACATAGATAATGGTACTACGGAGATAATGGTAGTATGTAGATAATGGTACGACGTAGATATAGTACTACGTTGATAATGGTACTGCGTAGATTATGGTACTAGGTAGATAATGGAACTAGATAGAAAATGTATTAGGTAGATAATGTACTAGGTAAGTAATGTTACGAGGTAGATAATGTACTTGGTAGATAACAGTACTGCGAAGATAATGTTAATAGGTAGATAATGTACTTGGTAGATAATGGTACTACATAGATAAAAGTACTACGTAGATATGTAGTACTATAAACTTTTACAAGATGTGCTTATGTCTTTTACTTTCCAGAACCTAAATCGACACATCGCTGTAATTAAGGTTAGCGGACCTGGGTCAGTGAATGAGCTTGCTGACAGCCTGATCGCTCGTAAGCTGTCAGTTACCGTTGTAAAAAACCAACTGAGTGAACATCAAAGCAGACTTGATAATGTGCGTCAGAGGGTGGATAAAACTCGGCAGGTGTTGGAGGGGGAAATACTCAAGAGGAAGCAGATGAAAAGGGATTTCGATACCATTCGCACCTGGATTGCAAAAATTGATATTCTTATCAACACTCGAATTACACGAAATGAACCTATTGAAGAGAAAGAAATCAAGGTACACGTTATAACTCTTTCTATCTTTTTAAAGGACTATGTTACGTAATAAGTAATATAACTAACAGTAAAACAACTACTAACAGTTTTTAATCGGATGAATGATGACCATGCTAAGCCAGAGAAATGAGAAATAGTGGTATTTCTTTATTTTAAGATTTTTTCCCAATCTGTAGCTGCTGACGGGTTGTCTGTTGTTCCAATCTTGTTTACTAATGCGCGGCCTTGTTGCCAATTTATAACACTAATTGTACTACTCTCATTGTTATCATGCATTAATAGAAGCGGCTTAAAGATCCAAGACGCGACTGCTTTTACGGGGTTCGTGTTATTCCTTTCCTTAAACTCCTTGAAAACTCCTTAAGTACAATTCTATTTTTCTAGGGCACTTGAAAAGCCCTTAAAGTTTAGAAATTCAGCTCAGATTCCTTGAAAACTTCTTGAAAACTCCTTGAATTTCAGTTCAACTCTGCAACTTTGGGATTAAACCTTAAAAAATACTTCGTTGTCAATAATGTGCTGCTCACGAGTACCTTTTTTGTAAAATTTTGCAATAAAGTATTGTTAATAATCATTCAAATAATGTTTGTGAGCCAAAGGAAATAGAAAATACATTTAATAACACAATACCTCTGATAAATCACTGTCAAGCCCTTGAGCACTCCTTGAAAAAAAAGCTAAAGCTAGATCCTTTACGAGCCAGGTGGCCCATGGAGCCGGCGCTTATCTCCTGTTTCTGTAGTTTTAAGCGGATGAAAATCTTTTTAACTCCCCCTGGTTGGGACATTAATCCATTGCATGTTAGCTCCCAGCAGACTCTGGTACTCATTTAGCTACCCCGGAAGGATGGAAAGGATTTAAAATTCATTAATTTTTTCATTTGTACCTCAGTATGAACCCTGTGCCGGGATGAAACCTGGGACACGAGCGGCTTTTTAAGAGATTATATTCACTAATTGCGTTATGCAGCGTCGAAACGTCGTAATTTTAAATTATAGGTTTTAAGTTAAAAAAAAGGATTATCGCTAAATCTTCATATATCAGATTTGGTTTGATTTGTTACAACGTTTGAGCATGAGTTTGTGTTTTGAAAAAATCTTTCGAACCAAAGGGCTTTGTCAGTTCTAGATTATCATTGTTACTGAATTTATAAATATTATGTAATACAAAATCGAAGGTTGAAATAGAAATTAATAAGATAAAAAACTTTTAAAAAATTAAATATTTAAGTCTTCATTTACCAGCTTCAGTTGACGTTTTTCATCCACAGTCACTTGAAGAAGAGTTCTCGCTAAACCAGGCTCTCCTGGAGTCCGTGGAGAAAGCGTTAAAGGAACTTAGAGGGGAGGAGAAAGGCCCCTATTCGTCGTTCGTTTTGGAATTGAACAGTTTGAAAGACAAATGGGGCTCAATAAAAGATACGTTTGTTGATCTGAAGGGTCAGCCGACTCGTAAACTGGAGACGGAGTTCGAAGCGATCCAAGGTCAGATACTTGCGAATCTGGACATGATCCACAGAGGGGTCAGAAGGCTCAAACTAGAGTCAGCGGACGTGCAGGATATCAACCTGCTGCTTGACCAGGCCAAGGTTAGCGTTGCCCAACATTGTTTTTTGTTAAGAACCATGAAAGGTTCGGAATATCTTAAAGGTTTCTTTTTTTCTCCCTCGATAGACGTTTTATAGCATTTGCCCCTGATAATATTTTGACACTTTGCTCCTGATATCCCGACTCACAGTGAACTCAAAACTAACTAATTTTTAGCTTCTCTTGGATAGCTTTACGAACGTTGTTATTGGATATAACATGTAATAGATATCTGAACAGACATAACTAGAATGCTGTTGAAAAAATAATAGCAAAACAGTTACTGTTCATCAGCAGGATGCCTAAATTGTGTGCAATTCTACAATTGGTTTCGGCTCCATTAA
>JAOBBB020335518.1:0-10424 GCA_025331005.2 Zoanthus gigantus | reverse complement strand
ACATTTTCGATATGAAAAGAAGAAGACATTGCATTGTATTCGTCAATAAAGAACTCAATTTCAGTTTTCAGTGAAAATTTTGAGGACATATAAACACTACAGATTTCTATCAAAAATAAAATGCAAATAGCAGTAATAAACATATTCGTTTTAATCATATCAACTGACGTTTCGTATGTTCCAACGTACATTATCAAAAAAGTAAACCGTTAATTTAAAATTATGAAATTCAAATATAAGCAATAAGGAAATTTAAGCGAGAGGAATGGGTCTGAAAGGAAAACAAAACAAAACTATACTAGTAAAGTGACAGCTTGTCACTAGAAATATTGACATTTAAAGATGGTTTTTAAAGTTCTTGTATTAATATATAATATTGCTTTAATTTTATAATTTTGTCGTTTATCTGTTCTTCCAGATGCGAGAATCTCAAAATGATCCCATTTGATGTTAACTACAGATTTCTGTTGTTTTTACACTTTTGTGGAATTGCTCAAGAATAATAAACGGGGGTCCTATTGCCGATTTTCAATCTGATGTTCTTATAAAAAGTTCTTATAAAGAAAATAGAACTTCGATGCCCCAGCTGAGCCTGAATCAAAATTAAAACCATTTCAAGCAAACCTTTGAAAAAGATCGTTAAAACTTGATCGATTCTTTAATATTATAAATTGATTGAAACGTCTTGATTCTTTAAAGTCAAAACTTGATTCTTTGACAAGCAAGCTTTATTTTGGAACAAAAACTTGATGCTCAAGTTAGTATTTCAGCTATAGTAAAAATATTTTTTCAAAGAATCAATTTTCGTTTCAGTGAATAAAGTTTTCTTTTTAAAAAAATCATTTTTCGCTTCAAATAATTGAGTTTTAAATTTCGCTTCAAAGAATCGAGTTTAGAATAGAAAATAAAATAATCATTTTAAAGAATCGAGGTTTTAACGTCTTGTTTTTGAGTTTGTATGGACCAATTCTCTATGGCTACAATCCGCCGACGCTATCTTGTGATCAATGTTTGGAATTATCTTTTGTATTCAAAGATGAAAACATACAACTTTTTTTTTAAAAAAATGTAAAACTAAAAATGAAAAGAAAAAGAATAGTATCGGTTAACACTCAACATATTTTGTGTGACTGAATTTTGCTCTGTTTTCTTCAATCAAAATTGTTTTTTTAAAGTCATTATTAGGGAATTGAGTTAGCGCCTAACAACGCTCGTTTAATAATATCACCTATATTGTTATGGAAAAAACAGTTGAACTAGTGAAACAAAAATCATTCGTTGACAAGCTATAGGCATTCCTCTTGGATCTGTGTGAAATTTTCAAGTCTATTGCGGCTATGACCACTTTAAAGCTTAATACATTTTTTGGTATTTAACGAAGATATGTCCTTTTCTCAAACCAACTAGCTATGAACAAAGAAACGGCATTAAACGTAAATACAGTCCAGTTGTAATGTGTGGGCGATGCTTTCAAGTTAGCGAATAGCGGATGCAATTAATGCACGCTTTATAGTTTTTCTAAGCAAATAATGAATAAGATGAAAAAGCTTTGCCAAATTTGTGAATTTCCCCGTTTTTTTATCGTATGGCACCACTGTCTTGCTTAATTACATAAGTATGTACATAAATAATTCATTTTTGAAATAATAAATCATTAAAAAAAGGATCAACACATTCGCGGTAAAGCTTCACTCATTGCAAGAAAGACATTTGATATTCTTTTCAGCTGGCTGCTTGCTATATTTCCATTATTTTCCCTTATTTCTTTTTTTTATTTGAATATAAAAATATCCTTGTTTAGTGTGTTGTGGTGCGATTACATATCGCTCTGACTCTGTTGCTGCTGCAATAAATGTATGTATGTTTTTTTCCTTTAACGCTGGGATATTTTCAATTACAAAAACAAGGTTTGTTACAACAGTGGCGGCATCAGCTAAAGATCCAGAGTTCCGAAGACAAACAAACTTTTATGAACACGAGCGAATGTCTCCAATGCGACAGCAACACAGAACTTAGAATAAATTCTTTTTGTCTGGACTTGTTACTGTGGGATAAATTGAATAGTCTTTAAAGATTGTTTTTAAATGAAAGTCAGTAAGGAAGTATATATGCAGTCTCTTCAACCAAAACTCTAAAATGAAAACGAACATGCATGTGCATTCAAAAACTTTGAAATTCAATATTTCATGTTCGTGATGATAAATAACAGACTAAATTTTTTTTTAATCTCTAGACTCAAGTTTACACCAATATACTTTTCTCATAGTAACCTCGGTGCGAAAAAAACATTTAACCGAACAAACTTTTGACAAGTTGGCATTAAAGCTTTACTTGTATTACACTTAATCAAGAATTTTTAATGCAACTAGCCTCTTTGACAATTACTTGTGTAAACTTGTCTTTCGAAAGTTGATGTTGTTTGTCAGTAATTTTTTTCCAAGCTGATCAGATGCTCAGGCAAGTTTTTCCCACTGTAACACTATATGTATAAAGAATCAGTCGAAATTACTTTTGAAAGGAAAAGTTATAAAAGGTTTCATTAGCTATGCTAGTTGGGAGGTTAAAACTTACATGAAAAAAACAATACCCATAAAATTGGTTTGTGTTTGCTTTCAAACTTACGTTTGCGAGTTGTTGTCTTTGAAATTGTTTCATTGTTTGGTGAAACATACAATAAAGTTGCCCAACCAACCAATCAGCGGCCATCTGGGAATTGTAAATTTCCTTGAACATCCGGGAACGCTTGTCTTTCGTACGCAGGAAAGTTCAGAGTTTATGGAATTTTGACGAGTTTGGGTTTTTAAAAAGCTTCAAGATTTCCCATGACCTACTTAATTTATCGTGGTTGCCGCCTTTTTATCTGCTACCCACGTTAAGAATGAGGTGTTGCCAAACTCTTGATTTAAAAGCTGGCGGCTAGTTGCCTGTGGCTTTAGTTCGTTTCACTGCAATTTCCGTACGCTCCGACATGTTCAATACATGGCTAGCAGTGTTGCCAAGCTTAAACCACTGCAGTATTTGAGTAAAAAACCAGATGAAGTCGTCAGAAAAAATATGAAAGAAAATGATGTGCTAGCTGGACTAGCCAAAGCTGCCAATTCTGACAGAAAAGCTGCGATACTCACCCAGCTACGGGCTGACGCACGACGCAATGGCGGTCGCTTGAAGTTTGGAGATCGGCATGGATTGTTTCAGGTTTTACAAAACATACTCTCTGATAACAACGAGAATACCAGACTTCAATGTCTTGAGTTTTTATCAGAAACGATACCCCAGTTTGGAGAAGATCTAGACTCTTGCATGTCGTTATTATTGCCGCAAGTCGTTTCTAATCTCGGTAACAACCAGTCGTCAGTGAGGAAGTCTGCCATTCAGACATTACATGTGTACATGCAATTTTCAAAAGATTTCGGGAATGTATTTAGCACTATTATCGAGCATGGGCTTGAAAGTGACGATAGGCGAACTAGAAATGAAAGTTTGATCGCCATGCCAATTTTGATTACTCCGAACTTAGCCCAAGAGGATTTGTTTACAGTAACCCAAGCTCTCGTGGGCCGGCTAGAAACCTCCTCCAAACCCGAATCGTCACCAGCAATTATTTCTCTTGATAGAATAAGAAATAATGTTGGCAGTGTAATGTTTGAAAGTTATCTTCGTCGTTTAACGCAGGCACAACAGAAAGTTTATTCAACAGCTGTACAAAATCGAACGCCTGATTCGGGGAGAGATTTTGAGGGTTTTATGGCACGAAAAGCAAAAAGTGCTGGACACTTGAATAACGGAGTACTGGAGTTGGAAAGGCGTTTTGAAACAAGTGATAGTGGGAATTCGTTTGATAGAGCCAATACTATAGCCGTCAACAATTCGAGAGATGGGAGTGAAAATAGTGAAGGAAACCTGGAATTCGGATTTGTACCTCGATCAGTGACAGAAAAACTAAGAGATCAAACAAATTGGAGGGTTCGAGCTCAAGGAATAGAAGAATTAAAAACGCTTATGGGGCAAATAACCAACGTGTCTTCCATTTTGCCCTGTATAGGTTCACTGTTTGGACTTCTTATGGAGTTTTTGGACGACGTTAATTTCAAAATAACGGTAACAAGCCTGCAAATTATTGAATTACTCGTGGGAAAGTTGGAGTTAAGTGTAAAACCGTTCTTGAAGCCACTTGTCAGCGCACTTGCTAACAAATTAGGGGACAACAAAATTGTTATTCGTCAGGAAAATATGAAAGTTTTAATGAACCTTATGCATATTCTTTCTCCAACACCAATTTTGAAGGTGCTCACATCAAGTTTCCAACATAAGAATTCTCGAGTGAGGGAAGAAGCTGTAAATGTTGTCATTGCTGCTTTGTTGACATTTCCAAGCCCAGACTTTGATTTACCTGAACTTACTAGAGTAATTGCACCCTCATTGGTTGACTCTAAAAGGCGTGTTAGGCAGGCAGCATTGGAGGCATTTGCTGTCATTGCACAGGCAATGGGACCAGGACGCCTGCAACCAGTGGTGAAGGCAGTAGACAGTGTTGAGTTGAGTATGGGTGGGGAGGGTGTAATGACAGCAATTCAGGCTCGACTTGCAAGGCGACAGCTTCCACGCATGAACAGTGATGGTCTTGTTGAATATGCAGTTCCTTGTCCATCGTCTGGTACAACAAGAGGGAAAAGCACTACCCCTCGTGGTGCTGATGTTGAATGGATTCTTGCTGGAACCAGTAGTAATGACCCGTCTTCAGCTAGGTCAACACCAGGACTCAATGATTCATTTAATTCATCTGGGCCGAGTCCAAGGCGATATTTTAGTGCTGGTAAAAAACGGTTACCATGGGAAGGTGAAAGCTCACCAGTAAGTTTTTCAAAATTGAAAGTGTCTTTATAATAATTTTGTGGATGACTAACAGGGTTGTATATAAGAACCAACAGCTGGCAAAGTTTGCTGGCTTCTCTGCCAAGTTTTGCCCACTACTAACTTTCATTGCTTCAAGAGTCAGTATATACTGACAAGATTGTGTTTGTCAGGTCTAAACTTGGGTTTCCTTTCAAAAAAACTGTGGTTCTTAAAACCTTATAGAAAACCCTGAGCTAAGAGTTTTCATAATGTATTCAAGTCTTTCTGTCTATTTTTTGTTGAAGTAAATGTTTTTCTTCACATTCTTGATAAATAAGACTATTTATGGTATAATACTAATGACTGGTTAGTATGAAGTTTAAACCCTATCGTTGTTGCTATGCATCATCAGGGCCATAGGAAAAAAATAAGATTTACCTTAAACAGGATGCATCTAATAGATAGGACACAAAGTGTACCATTTATACATTCACATCCTACATAAGACACTAACATCTCATAAATGGTTTGCATCTTATTTTTAATATAACCTCATTTAGTTTATTACAAAGTTTCCATTAACAATGCATTAGCAATTCATATTTGTGTTAATTAAAATTTATGTCAGCAAGCATTGCTAGAGTTATTATTTTCATTAGTTGTTATTCTCCATAAACATTTTTTATTAAGATATCTTAATTTTTAATTTAGAACATTCAAAATATGTTTCTAGATTTTAAAAAAAAAAAAATTTAAATAGATCAATCATTTTCATCCATTATATATATATTATAAAAGTGATACAGATTTTTTATACATACTTAAAAACTAAAAATAATCTATAAGTCAATTGAAAGAAATTTCAACAGTGGATAATCTTCAGTGTAACAAGAGTTTTTAGTACTTAAAGGCTTATTGTAACTCAATCTTTTATTCCAAATTTTTTAGTCCATCTTCTGAACTAACATCAGGAAATAAGCTAAGACCAAATGATCTGTCACAATTTCACATTTTGTGAACGGCTTTTTAGTAGATCTTTTGTATAATGTTGATATCAAGTAAAAAAAATTGATTTGTGTAAAAGGTTAAAATCTAAATATAATTTATGTACTTAAAAAGAGTGAATAAATTAATTAATGTTACAAAATCTGTATAAGAAGGTAACTATTTTAATTTTTTTCTCCAATGAGTTTGGTTCAACCTGAGTCTGTTATATTGTAACGTTACAACCAGAAAATTGCTGAGCATAAAGCTTGAACATATTCAGCAATTAAAAAGCACTCCCTAAAACTTCAAAATGGTTGTATTGATACATAATGAGTCACAATGCAAAAGCTTAAAGAGCTTTAATAAAGAGTTTATTGATAGAGTTTGTGTGTCTCTTTAATGAGATGATTATTGAAAATTAAATTGAAATCCACTTTAAATAATCACTATTTTAACAAGAACTTCTTTATTGCATTTTTGATGCTATCAGGCTATAGATGGAACAGACAAACCACCCCCTGCCAAAAACTCATGGGTTCCAACTGAACTCATTAATGATGGTAAACGTGGAACAATATCACGACAGCTTGGTACGAACCTATCTTCTACTATGCCAGGTAATGCTCCAATTTCTTCAACAAAATCAGTCTCATCATATGCAGATAAATATTTGGCAAAAACATTACACAGTTCATCACAGTCTGCTGAAAACCATGTTCCTAAGGGGCTACAAGATAATACATCTTCACCCCCAATGAATTCATATGCAGAAATTCACCGGAGAAAGAAAGAAAAGAAAATAACAACCTATAGTGGAACAACAACTTCAACAAGTTTTGCTGGTAAGTGTTACTTTAAATCACTTTTTTACAATTCATTAGTCATTAATTTGTTGCAGATATTTCATTCCTTGTTAATGAAGTTAATGATTAGAAATAAATTGGATAAACTTGGTGATAAAACTCAGTCTAGAACACTTTTTCAACTTTTTTTTAGTTTTAAAACTGAGCAGCTCAATACTATTTAAGGCGATACTATCCCTGATCCCTTATTAATCTCCTAACTATCAAGTTTTTAATGCAGTTAAAAGTCACACTTGTTGACTTTGTGCCTTGTCTTTAAATATTAATTTTTTTTATTTTTATTTTTTTGTAAATCCTTGGTAAAGTTATGCACAGGAATAAATTACATATAGTTGCAAGATATTCTGTAGTTCAGCAACAGAAATGTTCTATGTCTTGAAAATCAAAGCATTCAATTTAGATTCATTTAGAGTGTGAACATTTTACTGTAGAATAGTGTTTCATTTTTGATCCAAAATACAGATAGTGAGTTAACGAACAGCACTAATTTTAAACCATTTTAATTTATATGTTTTTGAATACTCATTAAACAGTGCTTTATAAAATCTAAATTGAATGTTAAATGTCAGTGAGCCTTGTGATTTTTGGTGTATATATCCATCCTGTTGTATAAACCAAAACAGGGTTTTTTTGTTTAACCATGTTTATGACCCGTCATTTAAAAAAAAACATTTAGAAGAAATGACATAACTTTGCTAGATTTTCATGCCAACAACATAAAATGGTTTTAGAAACTCTTTGTGCATGTGAAAGTCACCTATGCAGGGATAGAAATCAATATTTTCTGTTACTAGACATTTGGACTGGTAGTCACTTAATACATCATTGTAAGTTTACTAGACGCTCTCTTGATTTTTTTACTGGACAGCTTTTTTCTCTCATTTAATTTACAACACCAATAAAGGTATACCTATATTTCAAATCATTTTTATTCATGAAATTGTTATCCCCATAAGCTAAATGGCTTTGGCTTTTGTGTGGCAGACTAGCTCTCTTTTGGTTTAAGGCTGTTTAAATTTTAGATTTGTAGCAAAATAATGTTACTTGGAATACTATCAAAAACTATTTTGTTGCTGTGAATATTTTACTAGACACGTGGACTACTTTGAAGTCAAGTTTACTATTCTGCCAAAATTTTTACCAGTGATTGGACTAGCAGACTACCAATAATTTTGAACCCTGCAAATGGCGTCAGGGTTAAAATTAATAAATTTTTCCACCGGGCTGATCAAAAATATCTTACTGGCACAAAATTGTTATATTTAGCCTGCCAAACTAGTATCTGGCCAACATCAAATAACAGTTTTAACCAATGGTAATCAAAATACATGAACATAAAAATGTTTAGTACTCATTGAGCCAATAATTAAATCATTCAGAGTTCAAACTATGATTGCTGGCTGCTCCTTTTTGATTTTTCGTCAATCAAACTTGTTCACATCTGTAATAACTTTACTTAGATAAACATACTTACTTACTTACTTAAATTCTAAGAATAATCCAATGAAAACATATTCACCCTACCAACGGGTTAATGCTCAAAACTTTAACTACATCATCATCATCATCAGTACAATCTCTACTTACTTACAATTTAGGGTCGATTAGAAAATAATAAATGATGTAGAGGCTTAATGAAGAGTTTGCTGCTTGCTATTCATTAGGTGCTGGAGCTGGAGGTAGCTATGCACTTCTTTACAAGCGTGGCACAATACACTCGAATACTAAGGCCTCATCCAGTGCCGAGCCTGAATCATCACCTAAGGAGCCAGTTGTTCGGGGCACTCAGTCAGCAACACCCCCCAGTTACATTCGTCACCCAGCCAGTTCTGATGATGAGTATAGTAATAAGTTGATGAAGAAAAGTTACACAATGACCAACTCACTCTCCAGTTCCTGGCCAGACTGGACTGAACCAACCTCTCCTGGGAGGCCATTTGGTCGACTGTCACCTGTCTCTCATGGTAGATATTGCTTCAGTTTCGATAAGTATGGTACTATTATGAATGATTCTTAAGAGGTTATAATACCATGGCTAGTAGTTGCAATAACATTACAAGATGATCCTCCTGTTAGTGAACATAATATATATTAATATGTTATAATTGCATAAGAGAAGCTTGAGAGATGAAATCCAGTTTACATTGAGATTCAAACTCTTAACCTCTGTCATACTGTTGCAACTCTCTTGAGCTCATACTGACTTACTGTATCTCTTTATACTTTCCCTCTTTTCTCATTGAAGAAATGAACTTGAGTATTATCTAACATGGTTAGAAAAGAGTTTCAGATTTAAATTAAGTAATGCTCGAAATTGGCAGTTGTCCAGTCATCAGAGATGACCAAAAAGTTTAACAGGCAACCAGTTTTTGGTAAAAGTAAGAAGCTTGTTGTCCGAGGAAATAAACAACAGACAACCTAGCCAAAAAGAGAAAATAATTTATAAATAACGGCACAGGACCTTTGTGACAGTTTCTATTGTCAATTTCTGGTAATGCGAAGTTAACAATAATTAATTTGCCTCACTTAAGCATGTTTTGGATATCTGTAAATATTTCAAAACATTGCCAGATACAAAATTTTATGTAACAAACCCAAAGTTTTATGGCTGGTAGTGATCATGATCAAAGATGCAATTTTGAATAAATCTTGTGCGAAAACCATTGGCAGGCAACCAAGAATTTATCAGGGCAACCAAATGCTCCAGTTTGCTTTTTTGTTTGGCTTTTGAAATATGAAACTTAATACTGTGATCACGAAAGTGCAGAGAATAAAAATTATTGTCAGGTGTGACACACAATGTTGCTTTCAATAAGGTATTGCAAGGAATCTCCCTGGCAGATACCATAAGAAAACATATCTTGCAGGTCTTTATCTGTACAACACGAGAATATGTAACCTGGCCTGGAAATTTTGGAATAAGTTATACATTAATATGTAATTTATTATTTGAAAGTATCTTTCTATTTCTTCAAGAGGGAAATTAAAGTAACTGTAGAATTATATATTTTGTTTGAAGCTTCATCAGTTGATTTGGACACATCTACAGAAAATGAAACAGATCTCAAGAGAAGTAGAGGTATTTCAATCGTATTTTTTCTTAAAAATAATAACGTGAAAGATATTATAATGTTATCCTGTCTACCTTAGCAAAACAAAACAAGTTATGTACTTTTATGAGCTAGAATTTAGCAGACACCATAAATTTAAATATACATGTATATTGAAAAATTATGCTCTGAATAGAAACTTCAAAAAGTGCTGCCTTTGCTGCCATTAGATAATTTTTCTCAATAATTAACGAAATCAATGGTAATTTAATATGCAATGCCAACCGTTTTTCACTGAAAAATATCCAAATGTGCGATTGGTCAAAATTGATCATACGATTTCAGTTTATCTGTCAATAACCCCTGTGATCAGGCATTAATTTGATTAACCTTTAAATTTCTAAAACCAGAGGCATGAAAATGGCCAAGTCTTCAGTATATGAATATTAATTAATGTACAGTATATGAGTGAAATGATTTTTTTAAATTTTCACTCTGTCAGTGAAAGTTAATTGTCATTTACATGAATATTTACAGAGTATACAGTTGTGGTTCAAATTTTACCTTTAGTTTGAATTTTTCAGACCAGTTTAAAATTTTTGAACCAGTTTAAAAGTTTCAAACCAGTTTAAAATTTTCAAACCAATGAAAAAAATTCCAACTAGTTATTTTTTTTTTACTTTTTTTAGTT
>JAOBBB020335435.1:0-10425 GCA_025331005.2 Zoanthus gigantus | reverse complement strand
CCATCCGTTCAAAATAGTTCCAAGTCCTTTAAACTTTATCCAAAAATGTGTTGCTGTAAAAGGAAATTTAACTATTTACAAAATAATTCAAGTTTAATGTATCCACGACTCATTCACAGTCCTTTGATTATGCTAGACCGTAGACGGCTTAGTCGTCGGGAAGGGAGGGTCGTCTGTTAAGGACATTGTTTGGACGCCTTTAACAAAAGATAATATGTGGAAGTCAAAGTCGGTCCTCCTCTACATATTTCTCGTTTTTATACAACACGTCAAAGTCGTCTGAGTTAAAGTTTCTAGTATAAATTCTGCCATCGTCGTCTTTCAGATCGTAAAAAGTAAAAATAAGATGGCCTTTTGCAGATTTTCATCTTCAGTGGGAAAGCGCTTTTTTAATTTTTTTTTAATAGTCTTTAAAAAATTTAAGACTCCAGGTCGCCGATCTCTCTGAGCGACCAAAAAAATTCACTATGTCTATGAAATGTGATGATGCACTGGAATTCTGACTCATTACAAAAGCATTTGAATTATGAATTTGTTTGAAATAATCATTACGGAGTGGGGATTATGTCATTAGAAAATGTGTTGTAGTAGTTTCTAGTAAGCTCATGGAGTGCAGTTTGATGTTAGCAACCGTGTTGCCTTGACATGCCATTCTCATTAATTCATTTCTACGCCCCCACTTCAAATAATCTTTGTGACGTTGTTTTTAAAATGTAATTTATAGCAAATGTTGTCCAGGCAATCAATTCAATCGTCCATTCTTTTGTGTGAGGTCATGTAACCAGGAAAACAAATTCAAATTGTCCTGCGCTGTGATTTAATAAGCATAGCGCTGTTTAACCCAGTGTGCTGAACATCAATTACGAATTTCCGAATTTCTGAAACGGAGAAAATTTTTACAATTCAGCCGAATTCCGTTATTTCAGGGAGGTAAGTTCTCTTTTTTAAGAACTGCTCTTTTTTTTTTTTTTTTTTTTTTAAAGCCAGAAACAATTAAAATTCCGTGTTGTAAAAGATGCTTTCTTATTCAGTGAACACAAATCCAAACTCTGAAACAGCTATTTATGACAAAATTATTTGATAATTATTGGAGAAAATAGTATCCTTCGGTGCTGTTATATTTTTGATAAAATGTTGTCATTTGCATTGAAAAAGAACTGATCAAATTATTTTGTGCTAAAACTAAAAGAAATTAGTATGCATAAAACTGTAAGTCGCTGACATTCTTCGCATAACAAACAACTACCGATAAACTATGTTTACATTTTGTTCTGGAGTTAAACATTGGTAAAAACTGTAGCACTATATAGTAGCGACTCTTTCGTGCATGACATTTCTATTTCCTTTGGAAAGATAGCAGTTTTAAAAATCTTATAAACTCCTGGCTAATCATTCTCGAAATATTTATATATTTCCTCGCAAAATTTGACACTTTGTTTCACTCTGTTCTGATTTTAATTGCCGCACATATATGCCAATTAATCAACTTGTCGGCTCACAAATTCCACAAGAGACAATGCTCCCATGTTTAAACTTGAAGGAGATATGAGCAATTCTGTCACATGACTGATGACTTCACCACATGTTGAATGACGTGTCAATAACAGGTGTGTCTGGGAAGATTTCGACAAAGTTTAATGCTTGTATGTTTTATATTAAAGGAGATATGAGCAATTTCACAATGTCACATGACTGATGACATCATCATTTCTTGATTGACATGTGTCACTTGTACCTGTGTCAAGGAAGATGTTTTAATGTTACAAACACAAGAAGTTAGCGATTTTCTATAGTCACGATCAGTGACGTCACATAATTTGATTGATAATGTTGTTTATGTACTTGTTTGTGTTGTTGTTTATGTTGCTTTAGTATTTGACTTCTTTTTAGAACGTAAACAAAAAATTAGGGTACCAGTTGGGGTAGGCCATGGGGTACGCCATGGAGTAGGCCATGGGGTACCCCATGGGGTACCCCAGGTTTTGTACCGACCCCCCCTGGACCCCCCCTACTTGCTCCCTCCATCGGCAGTCAATAGCCCCCCCCAATAAAATAATATGCTCTGTACAGTCCCTGATATATAAGAATATGAGAGACTTGTAGGGCTTGCACTAATTATTTTGTATTTGACTTCTAAATATGAATTAATTGTCTTAGAATAAGATTTTGGCGAGAAATTCATAATGTAAACAGAAATTCATGGAACTAAAAAATTAACTTGGAACTGAAATTTTTGGTGGGAGTCTCCCTGCAAAATCAGAAGACTTAATTGAGAGGTCCAGTTTATACAGAGACACCTAGCTTTTTAGATTTTCACTCACATAAGCATCTCTGGTTCTTTGCTTGAGTAGACCAAGACTGTTTAGATTAAGTGTGATTGTCGGGAAGGGAAGTATTGGGTAGTGATGTATTGGTTAGAACCTGTTGGGAAGGAATTGTTGGATTAGGAAGTGTTGGGTGGGGAAATGTTGGGTGGGAAAATGTTGGCTAGGAAATGTTGGGTAGGGAATTGGGTTGGGAAATGTTGGGTAATTATAACAAAGTTTTAGGCAGGGAAGTGTGGGCAGGGAAATGTTGTGTAGGGAAGAGTTGGGCAGGGACGTCTTGGGTAGAGAAGTGTTGGGTAGAGAAGTGTTGGGTAGAGAAGTGTTGGGTAGAGAAGTGTTGGGTAAAGAAATGTTGGGTAGAGAATGGTTGGGTAGAGAAATGTTGGGTAGAGAAATGTTGGGTAGAGAAATGTTGGGTAGGGAAGTGTTGGGTAGGGAAATGTTGAGCTGGGAAGTCTTGGGTAGAGCTTTGTTAGGTAAAGAAATGTTGGGTACAGAAATGTTGGGTAGAGAAATTTTGGGTAGAGAAATTTTGGATAGAGAAGTGTTGGGTAGAGAAGTGTTGGGCAAAGAAATGTTGGGCAGGAAAGTGTTGGGTAGGGAGGTAATGGGCAGGTCTTACTGAGGCCTTTGCTCATGTGTTATGGACATGATAATAGCATTAATGAATAACAGAAATGACAATAACATGAAACAACAGGGGCTGCGGAGTATATTTTGTAATGGGGCAGCTAGCTGACATCAAGGACTTGCAAAGCTTGTCGTTGGGGAACTGGGGCATAGCCCTCTGAAAATTTTTGAAATTTAGTTTCTAAAATTGCTGAAAATGCCTCTAATCACCACAATTTTCATCCCATTTATGTTTTCTACAAGACTGATTGGGTGTACTTTAATATGATATTACCATTTTGGTATTCATCTAATTACATTATGACAGATCACATTCAACAACTGAACATGCAAGAAAATAAGAGTTTTGTCTAGTCATATAATGTAGTTTTCAGATGGGTCAAGATATCTTTATTATCATCATCATCATCATCATCATCATCATCATCATCATCATCATCATCATCAATCCAATTTTGATCTGGGTTTATCCCCATAAACGGGGGTGGCCGGATTTACCCCACTCTAACAGCAATCTCTCCAACGCCCACTCTCCGTCTCGCTCAATTCAAAGCATCCTCCTTCTTCAAACCAACACTCTTGCTGTCCTTCTCCACTTGCTTCTTCCGCGTCTTCTTTGGTCGTACTCGCTTTCCCTTGCCCTTCACATCAAACTCCAATGCTTTTTTCAAAACATGCAGCCAAGTGTAAAGAAATAAGCATTAATTTCCTACATAATTCGAACTGTCTTATTAACCCCATCATACTGGGTGGCGATGCTATTGAGTGTGTGAACACATATAAGATTCTAGGTGTTATTATAGACAAAACCTTAAATGGAATAGTCATATTGAGTACATTGCTAAGAAAGCTTGTAAGAAGTTATATTCGCTTAGAGTTTTACGCAGAGCTGGGGTTAGCCAAGCTAACATCTTAAAAATTTATTTAAGTATGCTGCGCCCGGTTTTAGAGTATGCTAACTCCAGTGTGGGAGGCCGTACCTGAATACCTCTCCGACGTTATAGAACGAATACAAAAAAGGGCGCTTACTATCATCTATCCTGAAGCCGAGTCATGTACTCACGCCCTACAGTTATCTAAATTGGCTAGAATGGACGTTAGAAGAGAATATCTATGTGTTAAATATTCACCATCAAAGTACGACTTAAGGCGGAGCTTACCAAAGTTTTATCTTTATAATTATTTTACGTACTGCAAGACGAAGAGAGCGAAGACCTTTTTTACATTCAGATACTTTCATTAATTTATAATATTCAGAATGATTATAATTATCTGTATATAGAACTTTATTTGTATATAGCTCGTTAATTCAGTTTTAACTGCAAGAGAGTATCAATAAACGATTATTATTATTATTTTTATTATTATTATATTATTATGTCTATTATCCCTCCTCAACACATGCATGCCCGTACCATCTCACTCTATTCTCCTTTGCCATCTGAACCATTGTTTCCTTCAATCGCAACATCTCCATTAGGTCCTCTGTCCTCTTTTTCTCCATCAGTTTTCGTACCACACATTGCTCTCACCATTGCTTTCATGGTCCTTCTCAAAATTGCCAAGATATCTTTATGCATGAGATTTTTGAGTTTTAAAGTATATATAGTGGCAACTGAAATAAATTTCCATAGATTCTTCTGTTTAGAGCTTTTTTTCCAAAAATTCACTATTTTTGAAATGTTATTTGGGTGGCTAGAACTCTCCAACAATACCTCTGCCCTGCAGTTCCTAAACAAAATAATGATAATAATAAAGCTAACTTTCTTGTTACAATATGAATATCAAAACACCTGAACTACTGGGCGTGTAGGAAGGGAGTTTACACCTGTCCAAAATGTTCCACCCAGAAATAACGAATATGGCAAAAAGAAAGAACAAAAAGAAAAAAAGGCAAAAAAAGAAAAAAAAAAAGTTTTTAAAAAGTAAACAAAATTGTTTTATAGTGTTGCTCATATAGGTTTGGTCAGTTCAGAAGTTGGTTGATATTGCACATACATTTAGCAGTGGGGGAGGGGGACACGGAAGATGGGAGACTAGGAGTTGCAGGAACATAAAGTGGGAGTTCTAGTTATGAAGGTGGGCCGAGGCAGGACAATTGATTACAAATTTTTTTATATGTGATTGGGTAATAGGTTGAATAAAAATTATAAAACAAAAGTAGCAAACAATGAAACCATAATGTTTAACTTTATATGACATCCACCGAGGTTTGACTGAAATACATTAGCTATCTAAATCCTTAGCAAGCCCAGTGACCCGTGGAACCGGCGCTTATCTCCGGTTACTGTAGTGTTTAGCGGATGAGAGTCTTTGACTCTCCTTGGATGGTACACCAAACCATTGCAGGTTAGCTCCCAGCAGACACTGGTACTCATTTACCTACCCCATGCCAGAAGGATGGAAAGCTGAGTTAGCTTTATAGGCGAAAAAGAAGGTCACACAAATATTCATATCTCAGCATCGGGATCGAACTGGGGACCTTGTGGTGGGAACCGCACCAACCATGGCCGCCCGGTAAACCTGGTTTTTCAATGTCACAGATCTTCAGAGATCTTAGCTCAGCTAACACTTTGTCATTGTTTTTACTTCTGTTACATTTAGGAATGCAACCTCTCCTTTGTGCGATAGTTGTTAGAAAATAATCACATTTATCTTTTACAGATTTTCGGTCGTGCTTGCTGTATGTAGGTTATCCTTCTGTAATTTTCATGATGCTAAAGCTAAATCCTTCACGAGCCGAGTGCTTATCTCCGGTTTCTGTAGTGTTAATTGAATGATAGCAAACAATAAAACCATAATGTTTGACTTCATCTGACTTTCTCCAAGGTTTTGCTAAAATATATTTGCTATCTAAATCCTTTACGAGCCAAGTGGCCCATTGAGCCGGCGGCTTATCTCCGGTTTCTGTAGTGTTAAGTGGATGATAGTCTTTGACTCCCCCTAGATGTGACACTAATCCATCGCAGGTTAGCTCTTAGCAGATGCTGGTAGTACTCATTTACCTACCCCGGAAGGATGGAAAGCTGAGATAGCTTAGGTGGAAATGAAGGTCGCAGCAATATTCAAATTTCGGCAGAGCCGGGGACTAAAGTAGGGACCTTGTGGTTGGAAGGCAGAGATCTTACTAACTGCACTAACTAGACCTGCCCAGATTTCAGGATGTGTCTTTTAAAACTAAATAATAATTAAATAATAATTACTGTCTGATACATGTAGGAAACTCGGATTGATCAAGTGGAAATTCAACAAAAAGAAAGAGTTCTCTTAGAACAGAGATATGCCAACATGTTAGAACAAGTACTTATTTCCAAGAGACTAGTAAGTGGATTTAATTGCATAGCAGCACATTCAACCATCTTCCAACTCATTCTGATAAACGTACTCTAGCTAATAGCTAAAGTGCCAAACCCTTTAAATACCAAATTTATAATGTCCTATGTGTATATTTCACATTGCAAAACTATATTGAAGGATAGTCGTAGAATTCACAAAGTTAATCAGGAGAGAGAGAGAGAGAGAGAGAGAGAGGGAAGAGCTGCTGTCTGTAAAAAACGGTTTTTAAGTCTATCACATATTATTAATAGTTTTAAATACATTTAAAACTTGTATATCGATATAGCAGAACGCTATTGCTCTCAAACAATCTGAAAAAATTAAGTTACGTTTTACCTTTACATGCACCATATGCATAATAAACAACTATCCCCCAAAGGGGGGGGGGGGATAGTGGTGGATATTTAGTGGGAGGCGAAGCATCAAGTTATATATTTAGCGCTTGGCACCGACCTTGAGTGGGATAGTTGTTTTAGTATTTACCAAAATAATTGATAAAAATGCACTTTCTTTTCAAAGAAACAACACAATGTAAACCTCTTCTCTACTTTTAGCACGCGCGCTTCCTCTCATTTTGATTTTCGCCTCAATATCAACTAATGATCTTGGATATCACGAGTTACGGGAGCCAATCAGGGCTCGCGAAAATGGATATCGGTTGCTTTGGTAAATACTATCCTATTTAGCATAGACACGTACTACATGAAGTATCTACAACAAAATCGCAATGATCAAGTACTTAGGTTTTTAATTGTTTTCACACTTGCAGGAGTTGCTACAGTCAGAAAATGTCATACAAATTCTTAAAAACCATCAGTGGAAAGTAAAAGAAATAAAACTCAAAGAAATGGAAGAGAAGAGGAAAGAAATTGAAAATGAAGAAAAAATTCAAGTTCACGTAACTCCAAAGGCAAAGCTACCATCGCAAAGGCAGCAAAAACAACAATTATCAACAATACAAAAGACAACAAGTTTATGCACTGATAGCTCCTGCTCAAACTCTCAGAAAACTTCAACAGGTCTGTGGGTTCTTTCATTTATACATGTTTACATTTAGTGTCTAGAGTTCAAATCGGCTAAGTAAACTGATGCACTTTAAATATGTATATTAATAATAATAATATTTAATATTTATATTGCGCATTTTTCATATGGATATGATCAAATACGCATCACAAATAAATACAGTTTTCAACAGTTGAGGGTCTTAGATAGTCCGTAACAGCGGCTCACATATATTAATAACCGTAAATGCCCTCAGTACTAGTGATGAAGACAGATCACAACACCGAGATCACTACCCTGCTCTTTCCGACAAATGTGTGGGTTCTTTTAAATCCCTCGATAGAGTGTCGAGAGACTGAAGACGCGAAAGTTTAACCGTTAGCAGATGTTAGAGCAAAGGCAGCACCTTCTTC
The DNA here is from genome assembly GCA_025331005.2 of Zoanthus gigantus. Lineage (NCBI taxonomy): Eukaryota > Metazoa > Cnidaria > Anthozoa > Zoantharia > Zoanthidae > Zoanthus > Zoanthus gigantus. The sequence goes on along the minus strand of JAOBBB020335435.1, from coordinate 2,714 downwards.
TCAATTATTTTAAGACCCTAAGTGCTGGTTCGGCCGGGAATCGAACCCGAGCCTCCCGCACGATAGACTGGCAGCTTACCAACTAGGCTAGCCAGGCGGCGGTTAGGGATTCAAATAAATTATTTGAAGAATTCAAAACTGAAGTTTCTGAAAAGTAAATAATTACTAAAAATGATACATGCTACAACATATTACTAATGTGTAGCATCTAATGTAAGTTATCCCATCTAAAGTCAAAAATACTCCATGGATGCTGCGTCGGTTTTTTTACAGAAACAGTTTTACAAGTTGTTAAATTTTACACCGTAGTGAAAAATAATTTAAAAAAACTGACGTTTCGGACTGTAGTCCTTCGATTAGAGAGAATTATTGATTAATTTCCCTGTTAGCATTGATCTTTCATGGCGTGGGGAAATTTGGGATAGGTGAAACACTCCATCAGAATCATCAGTCGAGAGACCATTTTTTGAGCTCATATTCAGTCATCACAATTCCTTGAAAATCTTCTGGACAGAGCTGTGAATGTGCCACGCCGTTTGCACTTGTAACGAACTTTTTGATTTTCAGTATGTCGTACTTCCACAAAACGTCTTTCATGTACTATGTAAACGCTATGACTCCTCATGCTTTTGTTTTTCGTTCTCAAACAGCACAAGTAAAACACGTAAAAAAGCAGATGTCAAGTGGATCAGAAAAATCTTTGTGTACTAAGAAAGGCAGCTCTAAAACCAATCCTCTTGCAAGTACCAGTGTCAATCAGTGTACGGCAACTGTTGTTACACCTAGAATTGCTTTTTCGTCGAATGAGGTTCATCAACATATACCGATACAGTCGGCGAATTACTCTAGTATTGGTTCAGACAATCTTGCGGTGTCGTCTGTTGTTAATTCATCTTCTGTTGAAAATGCGTTGAAAGCATCGCAAACCGTATCATACAGCCGTCAGATGTCTACAAAAAACTCCACGCAGTGTCAGTTTGGTCAGAATCAAACAGTTATAAGGAAACCTCTTTCAACAACTTGTCAAAATGGTTCTGTTTCTTACGTGCCAGCATCAGCAATGGCTACAAACCATATTAACACTTTGAAAGCAAATAGAGACAGTGCATCTTCTGTTATGAGTGAAATTGTAAAAGTGACCTTAGCTAATTCCGTGTCGGGTCGTTTTCAGGCGATTGCTCCAGCCACCTTGAGTTCTGCGTTTTCTACTGCTTCTATGAGAACAAGATCTCAGCCTGTAACTATGGTAACACCTGTTTCAATTAGCAAACTAAGACCCATTCAAGGAATGCCCTTGACACATATTGCTCCTGGAATGCCTTTTGACTTATGGGCGAGCGCTTCCGGCTCAAAGGAGTTGAGTACACAATCTCAACCAAAATTATTGAACAGTGCAAGACAAGAACGTTCCCACGCTCTGACAGACGGTGATTTGGCTGTGCTGCAAATAGCATCGTCTTGTCATACACCGCGGTCAAGTAACTTAAACGCAAACGTACATCCTGCAACATTTGCGCATGCTCCAGAAATGCAACAACCGATGATAACTTCTGTATATAGCGGTAATATATTTTCACAAACTGGTCAGGTGAGGAAATTATTATCAATTAAACATCTTTCTGTTGATTACTTATGTTTGTAGTATATAAAAATAAGATATGAGAATCATGGAATGAAATAAAGACTAGTTTGTATATTTTTAACGGGTCTTATTAAAATAGTACGGATGCTAAAATATCCTTTCTCTACAATCAGAAGCATATAACTAATATTAGTTATATGCTTCTGCTACAATACAATACAATAAACTTTATTTCACGAGGGTGACATATTAACCTAAAAAAAGTTTTTCTAATATATGGCCCTCTTTTCTAACATATGGCCCTCAATTTGTATGTCTTAATTATCTGCACATTAAGTTCGAGCAAAAAGGTTTACCTCCAATTTGACAGACATACAAATTGCGAATTATCTCGTAGCATAACGCTGACCAAAAGTAAAAGGCTCTATACAATCTTGGTTACATTGAGCGAGACATTTAAACGTGTAGCAGAGCAAAGACTCTCAGAACCTTAGCTTGCTTGAAATACCATTTCCAAAGGTCCGATCACGGATAAAATTTTGGCTTGGAAGTCATCTGCATGCATGGCAAAACAAACCCAATACAAACGATTTCATGAATAAGATTAAATAAGATACCAGATTGAAAAGGACCGGAATCTTGAAAAAGGTAGAGCAAAATCAGGATAATAAGACTTTATCTTTAAGATGGTTAGCATTTTTTATATAATATAAAGTAATTTTGCAAAACAGATTATAATATCTTGGTCAATTACACAAATAAAACATTTCAATAAAGTGTCACTTACAGCTTTGAACAGATTAGACTGAGGACGGCACTGATGTAACAAAAAATGACCAAACTTACTATTAACGATCTTCATCCCGTACTTTGTTGCCCTTTTGGTCTTTTCTTACCCTGCTTGGCAGAGGTTTTTTCCCCACCTAAACAGAAGGAAAAAAAACCTCTGCACGGATCTGCTCGATATTCTATCGAGCATGCGCGAACAAAGGCTTAAATTCTGTCAGCGGATAAAAGTAGCTGGCTCATAACAACCCAGCGGTTGTTCTACATTTATTTATGATATGTGCTAAAATTCAAACTGGTTATAACGGGTTTTAAACCAGTTTTGAGTTAATTTATTCGTCCAAAC
>JAOBBB020335351.1:0-10426 GCA_025331005.2 Zoanthus gigantus | reverse complement strand
ATAAAATGTGAAAGCTTTTGATTTTATTTAGTTCTGACTGTATACGCAAGACTTGGCTTCTCAGTCGCTGTCCAGTATATCAAGTATTACACCAAGTGGCTGAAGACCTCGACACAAATAAATGGCAAAAAAAAAAACACGTGGCAAACCTAACCTTGTGCCGCGCTTCGCTGCTGGCACAAGTAACAAGGAAAACACATGTGAGTGCGTTTTCTGGAGTAACTACAGAATACCCCGCAGCTATTGTTCTTGATTTAACTGCGCATTTATTTCTAAAGAACGATGAATGACCACGAATAAATTACCGACAGTTTCAGGGTATTCTGTAGTTAAGCTCGTCTTCTTTTTATCCGACTGTAATCGCTCTTAGTTTACATACTCCTTTCGAAACCGAGAAAGAACACAGATAACGTTATTTTAAAACAATTATTACATGCATTCACCAAGCATCACCTGCTCCGGTTCTTTTTATATCAAATGCTTTGTTTGAAGGCATGAATCAACTTTACCTTGGAAACTTTTCTGTTGTCCGTTTTTTAACAACTTTCAATATTAGCTTAGCTGACCTAAAATCATTGCCGGGATACCCGTCTCGTAACGAAGAAGGTAAAGGTAAAAAATATAATGGCTTCCTTATTTAACGTCGGTAGTTCCGTCAGTTCATAGAACTGTTATCAATGGAAGCCGACGAAGTCGATGAACACGAAAGCAGTTGTAAAGCATCTGATGAAATTGACAAAAGTAACCTCCGAGTCAATTCTAGTCCAGTTTAATTTCAACATTGAAATTACATAAAACATGAACGCGTGTTGTCAACACGAATGAAATAGATATGAGAAGGAAATCTTGTTTGTTCACAAAATCTAATTATTAAAATCATAATAGCAACAAATACAAACTTCGAACAACGAATAAAATTGTTTTTATTTAATATGATAATTTACAATAAAACAAAAACAGATGCAATATAAAAATATAGTAAACTTACAAATACTTTTAAGTAGTAATATTTGTTTTTCTTACAAACTATTCTCGAACTTTTCTCCAAGCTACAGTGGAAACAAAGATTGTTTTGAAAGACATAATTTTTGCATCCTGTTATTTTTAGTCGTTATTACATATGATATCGGCAATAATATTGATTTAATTTCAGTTATTCTTATCAAGAATTTTCAATAAAAACACCATAAACTTAGGCGCGGTTTGGAATGTCTTGAAGCACACCCTTGCATTGGGATGCACTTGATGTACAACAAAATCTTCGCTCCTACGCGTGAAAATAACGTCTTAACTACAAAATGTTTTCTATAAATGATAAAAAATTCTAGTACTTTTAGTACTTCGGGATCCCGATCGAGACATTTTAACCTGGAGTTGTTTGGATGTCGAGTTTATATCCACTCAGTCACCGTTCCTCTTCAATAGTTTTTGAAAACCTTTTAAACGAGTATAAAATACGTCGACGGTTAATACAAAGATTAATATATTATTACTATCATACACAAATAAAGTTTAAAGGTAATGACCACACTATACTACATATGTACAAAAATGTCCAAAAGAAGTGTGACATTCTTTCTCTTCTTCCAGACTGGTTGTGGTACTTCGTACTCTAAATAAAGTATTTATTTAATATTTTTCTTTGAATTTGAAAATTATTTAATGCTTTTGCTCCCTTTACAGCGTATACCAGCAACGAGTTCCCTTCATTGAACCCCCAAACAATTTCGAGCCAGTCAAGCTTTTTTCATTTATGATACCGAGAAACGGCGTCAGATCTTTGGTCCCTGCCACGACTTCTTTTGCCAGGCGAGTTCAAGCACAGAACTTGTCTGGTGATGTTGGGCTAAGTCTTTTTCATGAGCCCGTAGGCCCAGTTGTTCAAAAGCCGGTTAGCCGACTAAAAACGCAGGGTTAAGCTTTCAACCCATGGTTTTGTTTTCAGCTTTACAGAAATGGTTTTAAGTTTTTACCTTGATAAAGCTAAACGATATTTTATAAGAATTATAATATTTCTCTCAGAGAAGATATTTACCCAGAGTAAAAGTTAACTAGCCGGCTCTGAACAACCCAGCGTTGGAGGAGGCTGTTTTATGCCACAAATCTCGGCCTCATTGGATATCTTGTCTGGTGATTTTATGCTGATAATTCTCCAAAGGCGACTATTAGTAAATAATGGAAGTGAGCTTTCTGAAGAAACGATCAGGATCTAAATTATCGGCATTTTTATGAGAATTATTACGTTCGAATATGTAAGTTGTGGAATGTATCAGCGATCTCGAGCTCAGACCTACGTATTTTAAAAGACCCGCAGTTGTCGGCTCACATGTCTTCTTATGCAGTGTTGTTGTTAAGATCACCGTTTTTCTGTTACGCTAGAAGAATAAAAAGGTCAGCTTTCAGCCAGTTTTAGAATATATTATCATTGCCATTGGTTGTAATTTACCAAGAGCGTGCGCAGACGGCTTACCGTTCTACCTTTGCATGTAAACGATTTGCAAATGTCTTATCTTTGGATTGTTTTTTTTTTTTTTGTTCCACTACCATAAAATAAATTGTTAAAATTAGATCAGTTTAGGCTATGTCCATCGACACCGGATATTTCCACTCCTTTTATTTAGCTAGTGTATTCAATATTAGAATTGAAACGAATGAAACAAAACTTCTACCTTTGCTTCTCTATCCATTTAGAAAAAATTCAGTTTATATTTTGGTTTCATTTATTTGAAGATTGAGATTATTTAAATCTAAACAACATTAGTGTCCTCTTTGATGCTGCCAAGCAATAAAAATGAGTCAGGGATCATCTTCAAATGAAATACTCACGCACTTCAAAACGTTTTAAACCTAAATTTTTTTGTGAAAAAGTTTTTTCCGCATTGTTACTAAAAACATGTTAGAGCAAAGACAATCTAAATTAACGTTGCAGATAACAAAACTAGTCTCTTAAAATTATGTAACTGTTTTAAGATGCTAATATACTCTTGATTATTTGAAATAGATAAAGATAACATTAATTCGATAATTAATCGAAGCTTTTTTTTATCAAGACTCATGACTTTTATCTTACTAGAACGTGTGTTCTCAGTCTAATGCAGTCATACAAGAAAATCAGGATCGTCTTGGTCAAGCTATGGAGAGTACACTAATCTCCTTCACTTGATTGCTGTGATATTCTAAATACACAAAATTATCTTTGCATTCATACAGTTCTTTTGCCCAATAATTTGGAAGCATATTTAGACAAAGCTATATCTAACTAAAATGTTGGCCATAAGCTTTCTAGTTCAAATTTTCTCAGACTATATTTAAAGATGGTAAGGTATTCGTGTCATTGAACTTGCAGGAGATAATAGAGCATGATTTTTATTTACACCATGACATACAAAGAATATGTTTTTTCAGATGCCACCGTGCAAAGAGAGTCAAAAGATTTTCATGATTTTTCATAACCCATGTCAATTGAACTTGCAGGAGATTTTATTTACACCATGACTTTTACAAAGAATATGTTTTCTCAGATGCCACCGTGCAAAGAGAGTCAAAAGATTTTCATGACTTTGAGATCGATACAAATGTCTAATATAGTTCACTTTAATTTAACGTAAAGAAATACTTTTTGTGTACACATTTTGTTCTCAAGAGTTAACGAAAATATGTCTACCTAAAACGTTGCAGGCAAAAGGTTCTAATTTGCTTAAAATTTCCAAGTATTTCAGTAATTATAACAAGATAACCTTGCTTCTTTGAAGGAGATGAATGTTGGTGTGCAATTGATGGTTTAATTGATTTTATTGAGAATCTATTTTCCGGTTCTCGGATCGACCGCCTTGGAATTTTATGCTGTTGGACACAAGATTCTAGCTTTGACAAATAGAACTTGTTTTTCAAACATAAAAATTTCGCAGAAAATTTCACTGGTTTGTCCAGCTCATTTAACTATATAAGAATAATGAGATACCCTTATTTCGTTAAAGGAGCGCATAGATGAAGCGGTTCATTTATACTTTAAATTTGAAATTAAGCTGACTCGAGTAGTCCGATCCGTGAGATCCTAAAAATATCACTCGACCTCCTGCGATGCACAATATTGGTGGAACTCAAGTATTTTCTGTCGAAGTGCAGTTATTTAGTAAAACATTTTTACGGTAATTATACGACGCGCGGCTTCCATGTGGTATACTCAATTTGAAACGGAATCTTTCGGTAATTCTTCTGCTCCAGTTCTGTTTTATTTAGGTAATGAAACGATCAAAAATTTTGATTCCATTTCGCATTGATTTTGTTGTTTTGAAACTATTTATATTTTAAAACTTGTTTACATAAAAAAAATTCTCCCAATTATATTCATTGCCGACAATAAACCGCAGTAAAATCAGGGCCAAAGAAATAACGATCACTTCAAACAGGGAGATACGAACTTAACGAACACTTGTAACTAATTCCATAAAAGGCATATTCGAAGTGAAATTAGCGTTTAATTGACTAGAACATCTGTACCGCAGGTTTAATAGCTGTTTAAGTGTAGGTTTGAGTAGCTGACGTCAATGCGACGTAATTTTGGCAACTGTACACAGACACAGAAGTTGACTTTTTTGTCATTGGGCAGGGTATAACAGAGATTTCCTGTCTAACACCCACATTTGCTTCGTGTTTAAGTACTTCCTTGGTACTTGAAATCTATATAAACTAGGCCGTAGTCTGTATAGTCAACTAATTCTGACAAGTTGTCTTACTGGTAAATGAGATTGCGTGTTACCAAAGGTTTGACTCGGATTCATTATGATAACTTGGGAAAAGCCTAACTATTCGTACCCGGTAAATCAGAGTCAACCAGTTCAACCAAGTCAAGGGCAAAATATGGATCACACTGTTTACAATCAGCGCAATGAAAGTAACATTCACTTTAATGGTGGGCCTTGGAGTAACTCAGCTCCTATGGCCTGGTATAAGCATCCTAAAGTTGAGCCAGGGTTCTCATCTGGAGCGAATCAAAGTCCTTGCCCGTCACCAGGGGACTCAGTGACGTTTCTTTCGAGATCAGAGGCAGAAACTAAGCAAAACTACGCACCGTTTCCAGTTTTACCTCTTTCACCAGATGATGTTGACACTCTCTCGACGATCGTTCGCGATCCATCATTTGCGTCATGCGTTGCTAATGCCGCACAGAATGGTCTGCTCCAAGATATACAGAACCTTGTGACATATCAAGAGCATTCTGAACTCAATCAAAAACTTTATCATAACGGTGCGTTCGCGAACTTACGAGGAAGAAAGCGAACTCATTCGTGTAGCGGAGACTCCGATCGAGATGAAATGTACTGGGAGAAAAGAAGAAAAAACAACGCTTCCGCTAAGAAATCAAGGGATGCGAAACGAAGAAGAGAGCTTCTTATAAAAGAAACAGCCATTATTCTTGAAGAAGAAAATAAAAGGTTAAGAATGGAACTCTCAGCTTTGAAAGACGAGAACAAAAAACTGAAAGATAATGCTCGTTAACTTTAAAACAAAGAAAAAGTTTATTTATTAATTGAACTCATACTTAAAGATCGTTTATCTACAAAGGAAGGGAAAAAATCGAGTCTTACAAATTTGCAAATGATTTGAGTATTTGCATTTTGATATTTGATAATTTGTTTTCGGTATAAACACGTTAACCAAAATTGAAACATGTTTAATTCCTTTGAAATACAAACTAGATTTTCAAACTAAATGGAAGAGCTAAATAACGCTTCTACCAGTACCACACGTTACTGCTGCACCCGACTTGTAAATATTTTAGTCAACAATTATTTAAGCACAAACAATTTGTAGCAGAACATTTAAATATTTTTTGAAGCATTTTATTTGGACTGAATTGGTTTCCATAACTGACTATAATTGTTTTCAGCAACAAACGACATTGAGTGTACTGCTTATAGTGTTATTGTTACCAACTTAATAAACATGCATTGCTTCATTTAAAGAGTGCTTGTTCTTTTGGTTTATATTCTCCTTTCATAACTGCCAGCCGGCTCCAACACCCTTGTGGCAACAATAGAATATATTTTTCACTAAGATGATACAGCGGGAATTTCTAAATCAAAACATGTTCCATCTTAGTTCGTGCAAGAAGCCATTCAAATCTAGTATCGTGCAATTTGTTTTCGCTTTCAAGGACTGGCACTCAAGCTTGCATTCCGAAGTCGCCCAGAGCCAATATAAAAACAGTTAGTTCAACCGCTAATCTAGTGTAAAATTGGCTATAGTTTCATTTTTTATTGAAAAGAACGAATTAGCGCAGAATTCTACCTTCAACGACCTGGTAAAACTTCAACTCAAAATTTGCAGGTGTTAAAGCCCCTTGTTTTGTTTATACCATACTTGTTTAATACATTTTTGGCCCTAGTATACTTTTAAAAACCGTTCACAGGATATGATACTGATAATATTGTTATTGGTGAACTGTCAGATTTCAAGTGCTGCCGAACTCGTCCTGTAAACAATATCTACAAAATTCTCAATAAGCCGGCTTGCTGTACTATAACGTGCTAATTGTAAAAAACACAAACAAAATGGCTTTTTCGTGAGTGTTATTCGGCAAAACGAAAAGAGGGCTATCACTCAAGTTCAAAATTGTACAACAAAGTGTTAACAAGTTACCACAAATTATATTAGGTTTTAATAGATTTTAGTTGGTCAGGGAACTGTTCTTGAAAGTTCTTACAAAGAACTGCAGTTATTGTTTTGAAGTCAGTGAAAGGCGGATTTTTCCTCTCTCCCGAATGACGCAAATTTCAAGTTTTTCAAAAGCTTTTTTCCGTCATCTGTCATCTGGTGACTACTATCAGTTTGGTATAGTTGTAGTTTGGGAAAAACAGCTATTTTTAAATCATCCAAAGTGTAAAAGAACCATTGACCGGAAAAGAAGAAATTAAAGTGGAACCAAACAAAACGCAGTCGACTCGGCTGCAAAAGGTTGCATTTATCAGAATTTTTTAAATTCACTCAAATTGTTTTAGTTTTACTTGGGTGTGGAACCATTTACCGCGCCTTTCATTCCAATAAATGACGAATCAGTCTTGTTAAACATCAATATTGCGTTGACTAATGGTTAATTGTTAAAATCTAGAGATAATGAATGTTTTTAAAAAGACAGCAATTAAAGGTGAGCTACAACCTTGAAATTTAGTAATAGAAGAACCTATAAAGAAAGTAAACAAGCATGAATTTTCAGTTAGGCGGTGTGTGTGCTTTGTCCTATAGGCAGGCGGCTTTTCCTTAGAGTTTTCGCTTCATGGCTCGCTTGGCTCGAGTATGCTTTTCATACCGTAACTAGAACTCTCGTTCTGGTTCCCGTTGCCACGAATCCACCTTCGTTCCATTCTCCTGTAAATTACTAGAACTGAGAGAAGATCGTCGTGGTCACGCAGCGGCAGGTCCCAGCCAGCCTCTCTTTCTCTTGTTATGATGATTGTATATGAACTTTTCCTCGTTCTATTTGATAGTGGCAATAAGTTATCTACTATACCGTATAAGTATGACGCAGCGCTAGTTTTAGCTGTTGATGCACGTATTAATTATAAAACATCATTTAACAAAAACAACTGTCTAATCAGATCTTGCTTTTTTTCAGCCTGATACTGTCGTATGCCAAAAACGATTTCCTGGTTCATCTAAGCTAAAGTTTATTTATAGGAATAAACATAATAATATTAATAAGTATTTCTTACAGTTTCAGTTATATTGTTTTTATCATTTTGATTACCAAACTTGAGAGAAATGAAAGCCAAAAGCTGGGAATTAAAATGACTTAAAGTCAATGTAGTAAGTAAATCTTTACAATCAGCTATTAATATTTTATCTTTATAATCTATGATTAGACAGTACATTTTCAATTTCTGACTTTGAGTTTTGTAATAAGAGACTTTATATTTAAATTTCTTTTCTTTTCTTTTATTGTAGTTTACACACAAAGATGAACGTCGAGTATAGATAGTACAAACGTGTTTCTAGCTAACTTGAAGCCATGATATAATGGGCACTATGGCCACGTTGGTAGCGGGCTTTACCCCTTTAAACTACCATAAAAAATAGTGGGCCTGAATGCTAGCAGCCTCACTATTTTTACAGTAACCATTGTGGCCATAGTGCCCATTAGTCATTACCGTGGCTTTATGTTAGCTACCAGCAGTTTTATAAATTTATAAATTATACGGGCTGCAGTGAAAAGAATAAGAAAAACTGACGTTTCGTACTGTAGTTTTTAGTCGGAGTGAATGAGAGATAAATAAAGAGGTGGTTCTATAGTGATGCAAAGCAAGATAACGCAGTTAGATAGGTATGTAACAATTAAACAAAAGGAAATAAAAGGATAGAGATGTGTGACAAAAATTAAAAGACAAAAAGGTTCAGGAAAGACAGAAGGTAAATCAAACGTGAAGCGTTCATTTATCCCTTGGGAGTTGGGGGTTTCAGAGTGCCCAAAGTGTAAATGAGTCGCATTTCTTTAGTTTTGCGACAATCGTTGTCACCGTTGACGACTGATAGACCTAATGTAACAAAATTAGAAATGGAGTTATTAGGGCTGTTAGCACATTTGTACTATCTATAAGACGTTAATCTTTAGAGCAACATCCTACAAGCATTGCGCTTTGAACCTAAGCCTGTTTGCTAGCAGTGCCGTGTTGATTAGGCCTAAAAAGGCCGAAACAGCTGTCCGTGGCTGCTAGCATTCAAGCTCACTATTATTTATGGTAGTTATGAAGGGTAAAGCCCGCTACCAACGTGGCCCAAGACGTAGTGCCCATTATCGTGGCTTCAAGTTAGCTACTAGCACTTTTGTGCTACCTATACTTGACATTGAACTTCATAGCCACATCCCACAAGCATAGCGTTTTACTACATCTCACACACAAATATGTAATTAATGCACAAAAGTGTTATGTAAATGAATTTGATATAAGTCCAGTATCATGTTGTCACTTGCTACGAATTAATGTACGCTTTTGAAATACAAACTCTACTAGTAGTAATCAAAGATTAGGAAGTACGTTCTATCGGATATGTAGTGTGATAACGGAAACTGCCTGGAATGTGTGAAGAAAGGCAAATAGACTGAATTATGGTTATGCATTCTGAATTATGGTTATGCAGGCTGAGCGGACTTGAAATTTGTGCTCACGTAGCTTGGGAATGTTGTATTTTGAGACGTCTTACATGAACACCAACTGAAATGTAAACAAATTCTTGGGAAAGCCCAGAAGGACTGGAAATCATACGACTTTAATCTGCCTTTGTTCCACATTATATGAATTATTTCTTCTGCCATCTTTCATGCAACTGGGCTTTTTTTAAATTTTTTTTCTTTTTTTTTAACTTAAAATTGCCTATAATGCATTTCTTATGTTTTTGTAATACAATTTGATATTGGAAACAAAATCATGGTTTAAAGATTAGACTGTTCAATACGTTAATTTATCAATTCATCCCATACAAACTATATAAGACCTCGTTTACACTAGCGCGAGTTAATATCTCGTAGTACTCCCCGGTCGTCCCCGGAAACCGTTTACACTAGCATTATTCCGAGTTACTACGAAATGGTACACTTTGAACAAGACGACTAATAAATACAATCGGTAGTTCTTTTTGGCTAACGGATACTTCGTAGGAGTAGCAGTTAGCTATAGCTGGGACGTTCTCGTTTGCATAAAATTGTGTGAAACAATGGTTATTGTTTTGAACCTCCAGCCTGCTTTGCGCAGTTGGTTTGTAAATAAAGTCTCTCAGTCCAGCAATGTTTACTTATAATCACAAATTGGTTCAGTTCTTCGTTTTACTGTTTAAGCAATCTTGAGTTCGACTTTTTGATTCATTAGGGAATTGGTTTAATTGTTTGCTATTATTAATGAATATTCGTTAGAAAATTTAAAGCTGAACTGAGAAAAGCAGAGGAAAATCTGGGATAACATTCTCACTTTTTGACAGAAATCTTAAACGACTTGCGTGTTGAGGATGCTTGTTTTAGTCTGACTTGTGCGCAGTATTCGTGAGTCGTCTCCGATTAAGACTTGATTCTAGAATTTCTGTGAACCCAAAACAAAGAGTTTCGTTGAAAGATTTTGAAATTGCAGAAATACAGGTTATTTGGCATAACGAACAAGTGATTTTTGTTTACAAGGTGAGCACAGCGAACGAATGAAATAGTTTATAATTTAACATGAGGAAATAAACTTTGCTATTTCAGGTTCACCCTGTTGTCAAAGTCAACAACATAGTCGGAATTATTCTATTCCTAAAACTGTTATGCATGATGGAAATATATCTGTAAAAATTACATTGTTTAAAAATACAAAAGTTTTTAAACTCACTAGTTTTGCCCTCTGTTGTTAGACGTTACTTGTCGTCCATTTCATTCACTGATGATCTTTAATCGTGGGGGGAG
>JAOBBB020335265.1:0-10426 GCA_025331005.2 Zoanthus gigantus | reverse complement strand
GAGCAAGAGTGTTGGTTTGGAGAAGGAGGATGCCTTGAATCGAGCAAGATGGAGATTGGGAGTTGGAGAGATTGCTGGTAGAGTGGTTTAAATCCGGCTACCCCCGTTTACGGAGATAAATCCGGATCAAAATTGGATTGATTGATGATATAATCTTGCAGTAAAGTCATAATCATACTGCTCTAAAGTTATTCTAATTAATCTGTGTCTGTATGCAGGTGTTATTTTTTTAAATCTCCTGTAAAAATATTTCCTGTGTCGTAGTGGATTGGAAATCCCCATCAGACAAGTGGGAAAAACAAAAATCAGTTCCCTGCATGGGAAGCCACGGTCAGGAAAAATAGTTTTTAAATCATAACTGGAATTCCGTTTCCCCTTTTATTGTAGAATACTCAAACGTACCTTTTTGCTGTGGTTTATTGCCGAAATTAACGGTGTCTCTACTTTGTTTTTACAGTTTCAAGCACTCTTTAAAATAGTAGAAAGCCTAAATTCAGATTTTTGCCTTACCTCATAATTCTGTCTTTATTGTAATTGTTATATCACCATTTTTCAGTACAGGGTGTCGGTGTTTCAAGGCCAGTTTTTACAGATCTTTTGCCATTCAAGATCATTCGAGGACTTAAGTCGCTCTGCTTGTCTCTGCCAGACCACTGCAAGAATTTGTTGCAGTACGTGGAGGAAAAACGAAAAGAGAAAGTAGATGAAAGTGATGAAGAAGAAATAGAAGGAGAAAAAGGTAACTAAAAACTGCATTTGTTTTCACAAGACACATTTTTCTGTTTAAATTCCCCAGTGCTCCAAATCTAGTAATTCGCAATGCATGATGGATAACATGATGCGCAAGGACCCTGCTAAGTCAAAGTACTAACTGGTATCTGAAACTTTATAGTATGAAAACGATTTTCACCTTGTGAAGACACCAATTGTTAGAGATATGTTTGTTTGACAGCAGTTTTCAGAGTAAATACGGTAGAAGTTTGGGTAAACCACAAACTGAACTCGAGTATTCAAAATGTCCCCACAAAAGTAATGAACTGTTTAAAGAAGATCTTAAGGCTAACTAATTGGTAAAAATTATTCATTTCCATCGTTTTATTTGAAGTTATTGTAATTTTTTTATATCATTCTTTGCGTCAAAATGATCGTACGTAAATTATGTACATTCTGGCTAATTTACGTTTTATTATTACATATTTAAATGTCATTATTGTATATGAAAGGTCATGTATTCGATTCCCATCTGGGCCCGGTTGCTCGAAGGGTTGTTAATTCTTAACTCAGAGTTAAATTCGCTAATTCAGTGTTACAATTTAACTCTGAGTTAGTTTTGGTTGCTCGAAAGCCGGTTAGCGCTAACTCTGAGTTAAACTGGGAGTTAAACAGAGATGAAATTAACTCATGTATTGAGGTTAGCCAACTTAGAGTTTGTTTGGGTTTAACCACCGTTCGAGCAATAACATTTTAGCTCAGGGTTAGCTAACTCAGAGTTAATCAAATTAACTCCGAGTTATCATTAACTCCGAGTTATCATTAACTCCGAGTTATCATTAACTCCGAGTTATCATTAACTCCGAGTTAAAGTTAACTCACTTTTGAACAACCGGGCCCTGGAGCTCAGATTTTTTCTGAGTTTCTTGTTTCTGCATGTATGTATGTACGCACGAGTTTTCAGAATTACATAACACGTAAATTTTGTTCGAATCACTGCTGTTGTTGATAGATCAGCCAGTGCGTCCCAAGCGCCGCCAGCGGATTGTAATCCCTGAAGCTTCAGATGAGAACGAGGCAGACTGGGAAGGAGCACCTATCACGGTTACCCAGCAGGCATTGCCAAATGAGCAAAGCAAATCCTTCAGAGAACCGGAGCAAAAAGTATGTTAAGTACTCATTTTTGCCTTCTTGCTTGATTAATATTTGGCTTTTTTTTCGGAATAAGGGTAGTGAGTAAGATTTTCGTCTTTCAGCCATATAGTTTCAGCTTCAAACCTTGACTGGATATTTTTGCTAGCTTAGCTTCTCAGCTATTTTCTTTACAAGGTTGTTAAAATGAAGTTGTGTCCCATGCAGGGAAAGCAAAAACTCATCCGCACTGGTTCCTTTGGCCGCTGGGCTTGTAAAAGGTTTTAGCTTCATAGACATAAAACAACCGCGCTATTTAAATTGTATTTCTTTTCCATTTTATGTTCTCAAAGTCTTTTATTTATTTATTTATTATAAACACCTACATATACATTTACACACATACATAAATATAAATAACTTTTAGAAGTGTGTTTAGCTTAGGTGCTTGAAAATTCATTAGGGCAGAGTGCAATGCGACTAGTAAAAATTAAGTTTGAGAGTTTGTAGCTTTATATAAGAGAATTGGGGATTGCAAAGAGGAGATTAAGCACTATATATTATTTGTTGATTAAGAAAAGGAAGAATAATTTCAAAATCCTTTTTTGAGGCCTGTATTTTCGCAGCAATTTAACTGGTAAAACCTCTCTAGTTGACAAAAAAAAGGTTTGAATGTTGGCATAGTTTCATTTACGCGACATCTCTATATGTAATTTCTTGCAACTAAAAAACAAGAACTAAGTATAAATTTTTCTTAAATGTTCTCAAAGTCTGAAGACTGGAGTGAGCAGGAGTTGTCACACTTAATCCGAGCCATGGCGAAGTTTCCCGGAGGGACAGTGGAAAGGTGGGAAAAGATTGCAGAAGAAGTTGGGCGTCCTGTGACTCAGGTCTGTATAAATCAAATCTTGTAGATCTTAAAATGCAATGTTTCCCCTTCTAACCATTTAACATTTCTTTAGGTCATAAGACAGGTAAAAGATGTCAGGAAATCCTATGTTGGCTCATCCACGGGATCTTCTCAAGGTATAGTTGCAACTGGAAAACAAAAAAAATAGGAAATTCAGGAAACTTAAACACAGTTCCGCAATATAGAAAAACAAAAAGCTTTCAGTTGTATGTTCTGAGGATTGCCGTGAGTTAATAAGGTGATGTAAGAACAGGAACGGCAAAATCCGTGACGCATTCGCTTCTTAAGTTCATAATATAAAAAATGAGAAGAGAAAGTTAAGCATTATGAAAACATACACTTTACACCTAGAAGCATTTTGACTCAGTGCCCTTAAAGGGGCTACAGTATGTCACCACGATTTTGTTGTTTTGAGTCAATTTTTCACTAAAATCGTTACTTAGTGGTTTTACTATGCACAAAATGTTCCTGATAAACTGTGAGATGAATATCCTATGAAAATTAATGTTTTAAAAAAGCGCAACCCGCCAAGTCGGACACGGAGATTTATTAAATCCCTATACGAATGTCGGACACCGAGACACAGCGTACGTTTTGTTGGTATTTTTTGTTGGGATAGCATCAAAACTTCAAAAGTTTGGCCTACTTTTTTCAAGTTTCAATCCCTTTCCATCCTAGCCATCCGTAGCAACAAATGACAGGAAATAGAATAAACGTGATAATGTAGTTTTGAATAACGAACCTGGACCATTAGTTTAGAAATTCAGTTGAGGGGAACACATATTTGGGATTTAAAAAAATGCTAAAATAGCGGGACATAGCCCCTTTAACAAACTGTTTTTTAACCAGTGATCAACGAGCTAGTCAGATGTACTATGATTTTATATTTTGGCGCAGTTGGGAAAGTTTTTGCCTTCCGACCACAAGGTCCTCAGATCGATCTCGGCTCTGCCGTGATTTGAATATTTGTGTGACCTTCTTTACCGCCCAAGCTAACTCAGCTTTCCATCTTACCGGGGTAGGTAAATGACTACCAGCATCTGCTGGGAGCTAACCTGCAATGGATTAGTGTCCCGTCCAGGGGGAGTCAAAGACTCTCACCCACTTAACACTACAGAAACCAGAGATAAGTGCAGGTTCCATGGGCCACTAGGCTCTTAAAGAATTTAGCTTATCTTCATATCAGTAATTCTACTGTTGATTAACTTGTCACTTTAAAGTTTCTCGAAAGCAAGAAGCTTTTCAAAATAGACAGCCCGAAAAAGACTTCATTAGACAGCTAATGCATTGTCACACAATCTTGTATCAAATATTTATATCCATATTTTCTTAGCTTATCAATCGTGATAGTTCGAAAAAGGATTCATTAATCAGTTAATGCATTGTCACACAATCAAGATAGTTCTAGTCTGCGTCGACAAGTGTCTTGATTTTTGTAGTTGAATATAGAGGTCATAATAACATCAGCAGGGTTGTCAAAAACGTTTCGAGTAGCCGGAGTTGCCAAAAGAGTAGGGGAATACCACACAAAACATTAAACACGTCTTACCCCGATCACTGTCTCGACCATTCTCATCTTATTCTTCATAGAACCTCTTTTCTACAAAATCAAAATCTAGCAAAGTCCTAGTTCGTTTTCCACCACCGATGCCAGCCGCCATGACTTTCTCTTCTCTAAGTGCATTAACTTTCGTGATGACTTATTTCGCATGTTTACTACACCACGGTAATCTTCAATATTGGATCTAACGTAAAACATCGCTAATATTTTCAATCCCGAAACATTAGAGTTTCATCCATTTTCGACTAAGATATTTTTTGCTTCCTTTCAAGTTCGTTTTCATGTCTATTAAACTTTACAGTTTTAATTCCCTTAGTGTTATGCAGCTACCGTGCTGAAGATTGAGCTACAAGCATATAGCATTTTTTAGAGTAGCCAGTAAAATGCGCCGGTTGCCGGCTTATTTTGACGACCCTGCTTTAGGAATATCAGGAAATTCGTACATATATGATCTGATGGTCTTGGTTCTTTCTAGCATCCATTGCAGGAAAAGATTTGGGCCGACTCATCCCTTCCAAGAAACAAACAGTTGCAATAAGTGACACAGTCGCTACCAAATCAGAGAGTAGTGATCCAGTTTTAACTTCGGTTGCTCATACTGCAAAATCTAACTCAACTGGTGCACAGCCTTCCGCTCCTTCATCTGATGCATCAATAAAATCATCTGTCGCTGTTAGTTTTGGTTCATCTAAGCCATCGACTGTTCACCGTAAGCAAGTTGATAAAAGGACTGAAAAGAATGAAAAACATAACACTACTTCTGTTCAGAATGATGCAAAGAATGCCAGTAGTTTAACGAATAGTCAAACTCAAATCTCGCCTCAGCCTTCGCTGACTGATGGGAAGGGAGGCTTGTCAACAGAGATTGCTAGTGAGGTCAGCGGTGAGTCCACATGGACCCAAATCCAACAAAAACAGTTGGAGCAAGCAATGGCACAATTTCCCAAGAGTCATCCTGAGAGATGGACGTGTATCGCTAATGCAGTTCCCGGCAAGACAAAGGTGAATGTGCTAATGTAGGAATCTAGGAGCTAAGTGGGATATTGGTGTAAAATAGTGGCTTTTAAACGCGCAAATAATTTGAAAAGCTGTTAAACATATTTCCCTCAACGGTTTTTTCCCCAAACTGTTTGATTAACAATCCGCTATTACGATATGCTCGGAAAACTCCGGTACAAACTCATTCTCAACATTCGTTGTACACCTCTAAGTGGCTTTGGTGGACCAATTTAAAAAGACCTGTTAGAGCGCTGCACGGGATCACAGGGGTCACGGGTTCGAATTCGTTGATAACGTCATTGCTTACACCGCGGTACAAACTCACTCTCAATAATCATAATCGCTGCGATCGTTCATAACGTCATTGTTTACACCGTGGTACAAACGCGGTCTCAATAATTATAACCATGACGATCATTCATAACTTCATTGCTTACACCGCGGTACAAACTCAGTTTCAACAATCATAACTACGACGATCATAACGTCATTGCTAACCTCACGGTACAAACTCAGTCTCAATAATCATAACCGCGACGATCATTCATAACGTCATTGTTAAGCTCGCGATACAAACACAGACTCAATAATCATAACCGCGACGAAAATTCATAAATTTATTGTTTACACCGTGGTACAAACCCAGTCTCAAAAATAGTTTTACACCTCAGATTGGCTTTGGTTGACCCACTTAAAATAATATGCATTCCTAGTTGTGTCTTAATAACTCAGTTGGTTAGAATGCTGCACCAGTGTACCAGAGGCCGCTACGATCATTTTTAACGTTATGTATTCACGACGGTACAAACTCAGTCTCAAAACCTCCTCAAACTATTTCGTGACCTCTCAGTGCATGGCAGGATATGGTTAGCCTTTAAGGAATTCTTTTGTCACTATTAATATTCTTAATCCTTCTGATTATGACGGTAAAAAGTCAACTTGTTTATCACAAATTTACATTCCAAAAAAGTTGAAAATTTAAAATTTGTTTGCCACCAGTAGTTGTAACATACAAGAATTCTACAGTAACAGTAGAGGTTGATAGTCAATGAAAACAACGGTCATTCAATTAAAGCTGTGTTTTATATTCATAAATTCTTAAAATTTGGTCGCCTGGAGCCGTAGTTGCACCACTTGCCCACAAAAACTGCAACGCGTTTCCTTTCAGTTAGAGATCCAAAGAGTTACCAGTGCCGGCAAAAAGAAGCAATCCAATATTTTTTTGTTACAAACGTAAATTAGATTAAATTCTTAAGACTCAAAAACTATCAGTTTGAAATTTAATGGAAATAAAAAGTATTTTCCATGAAGCCTAAATATGTTGTTTCCGTATCGGGCAAGCATTTTCAAACTTCGTAAATGTTTTCCTTTCCAAGATCATATTTTATATGTGGAGGCCTGGGTTTTCCTCCCTTTTATATTGTAAACGAAGAAAAATCTGGCATACAAAGTCCCCAATAAAATCAGAGCTTTACTATTTTCCTTTATCATTCACAAAATTGATTGCGCATTACTCTTGTTGGATAATTTTACGATAGCGATCTGAAATGTTCACTTTTATAACTGCATGGTGACAACTAATTTCTTACTTACAGGGAGAATGTATCTCGAGATGCAAGTTCCTTGCTGAACGAGTCAAGCAAAAGAAACAGCAGCTACAAGAAGCCAAAGACAGTTGATACCTGCCATACATTTAGTAATTTGTTGTTTCAAATTAATCTTATCAATAATATATAGATATAGAATGTTAACGAAGTAACGCAAACCTTGGAAAACAAGCCCAGTGGGCTTAATCTTGAAAAAAAGCCCATCTCTAACATAAACCCCCTTCTTGATCTAAACTGGATTCAGGCCTGTGACTCAGGAAAAAAATTCACGTACATCAATACCCAGTCAAACCAATTCTCACAACCTGCCAGATTTTAAACCCTGTACCAGACAAAATTTTCGTGATTTAATATACATCCTGTTCTAGACTGAATGGTCTGAAATCCATACCCTGAATAGCTGCACATCCCGTATAGTCAATATATAGAAGTACACCCCCGTGCCCACGTCGCCACATCGCTTGCACGATAAAAAAAAAAAGGAAACGTATAACTTTCATAATTTTGATACTACAAAAATTGCAATATGCAGTCGGTGAGAAACTTTACTAAAACAAATCAATCGCTTTTGTTTGCTGCTTTATTTCATCCAATCAGACTCTTTAAAAACTAAACTGTTCCCATGAGGATAATTATTTATAACCTTTTGTTAAGTTTAAAGATGGATTCATAGAAGTTATTTGCATATTTACTGTTGAGAATGACTACAAGAAGTGGTCGCTACGTACAGTTTTTAGCGTTTGTTTTTCTATGTACTTTATCTTAAGTGAACGTATAATTACAGTTTTAATATAATAAATAGAGAATGCTTCATGGAAATTGCGTGCGTACGGTTTTTATTCACGAGTCGTGAAGTATCATAAAACGAACGTGTGAGCGCAGCGAATCGAACGAGTGCTGAGTTTTATGTTACGAAACGACGAGTGAATGAAAACTGTACAAAGCACTTTCCATGGTGTTTTCTGAATACCATTTACATATCGAGATTCTGTTTCAATTTTCACCAAAAATGCTTTAATCATAAAATTGAATTAAAAGTGTAAAAGTAACTAATAGTTTTGTTGACGATATTTAAAACATGATGAGAACAAAGATTCTGAAGTTTTGTAACTTACCAAATTTTCAACTCCTTAACTATTGTACATATATAACAAATGATTCTTTTGCAAAATTAAGAAACTGAAAAGAATTACGAAATTGTCCTAAATAGTTCGATTAAATGAGTACAACAAAAATTATAATCTTTAAGCACACATAAATTATAACGTGTTCAGTCTGAGTCGGAATCAATAATCAGTCTTTTCTATCTTCTATCTTCTTTTTTCTTTTTTGGTTTCAGTAGGGAGAATAGGAGATTCATTTAATGTATTTATAGTAATGTAAAACTTCATTCAGCTTTCACCAAGAAGCACTTTTTAAAATATGAAATGGCGCGCTAGCACTGCCTTCAAGATAAATCGGGAAACATTTTCAAATTAACGTTCCCGCTTCTCACACGTGAAAAAGCAATTCGCGGCTTCTGATTGGGCGTATCGTTTCTCACACGTGAAATGTCGATGTTCGCGGATTGTGACTGGCTAAGAACAACAAACGTACAAAAATTTACTATATGGAAATGCAGAGAGTAAATCTCGATATGTATATGATAAAACAACATATTCAATAATAATTCATATCATAGCAATGCTTTTACTCATCGTCACTGTCCACCAAAGGCCTCAGCCTCTTCCATCGTGGCATGACCGCTTCTGGTGGGCTAGATTCCTTTAGTGTGAGTTTTGGTGACTGATTAACTGTGTTTATGTTGATTGAAAAATTGCATCCTTGAATGACAGCCCCGCTGAACAAAGCCATAGATTGCTGTGATTCAGAAGTAGATGAAGATATGGCTGGATTGGTTTTTTCGTACGAGGACGTCTCGGTTGCTGTACCAGCCACAACTCTGCTACGAACTTTGAGACATTTTCATCTGCTGTTTTGTCGAGAACTTGCCTAGCGCTAGCTGTTCTTTTTTAGATGTCGTTAAAAACTTGCCAATAGACTTCGGAGCAAAAAAGGCTCATAGTCTTTCCCATCTTTGATTCTGACCGAAATGATAAACTCGTAGATGTATTCGTTTAACTCCGATGGCAATACTGGAATTTCTTCAACTTTTCTAAGTTCATTCCTGGTTCCTAAAAAGGTTTGTAAAAGTTTTACATCTTGTTGTTTTTTTTGTAATGTGGCTTTGTTTTCTTGTTTTGCAATAAAATTGTCGCTGACTGAACCGACGTCCACAGATCTTTCCGACATCTTGAAAATAAAAAGACGGCTTGCTAGTTTTCGCGCCAAGGATGGCATACCTTGCCGTACGATCACTTTTCACTAGTACAAAACATCGTTCGCGTCGCTGATTGGCTGCGACTAAAAACAGAACGATATTTTCATCACTGTACTCTCTGCATGTAGATAAATCTCAGTACTTATAAAAATTCCTTTTCGAGCTTATCCGAACTGGACGCCTTTCACAAAGTTTATAGTTTGTTTTCTTCAAATGTCACTCAAAGCTAGCGAAGAATGATCGGAACTGAATGTTCGTAAGGAATTAGGCTCGTACTCCTCGTTGTCATCTTTTATAAGAACCGTTATAATGAGCTCGCTGAGAAACTTGTTCAGCTCTTGAGGAATCATTTCATCCATTTGTCTTGTCTCGCCTTTCAAAACAAGAAATTCGTGGATCAAAGCAACATCGTTTATGGTATCGTTTATGGTCTTTTTCTTGGAGTTTTCATTTTCCTGTTCGTCTACAAACTCTTCTACAGATGAATCTAGGTGATTTGAAGCCATCTTTCTAAAGAAAAATGCAACTAAGCTCTTTGAAATGTGTTATTTGTCAGTCAAGAGGAGCGGCGAGCGAACGGCACTGACTTGTTCACAAAAGGAAATAATGATATAACCAATTAGAGCCTCGATACGTCGTATTTCACTAGTGAAAAAATCGTATGACCAATCAGCTGGCTTCTCTAACACGAAGAGATCTATTTTTATCGCGATGTTTTTTGGCGCGTAAATCTCGGTATGTATTTTATATTTCGCGCCTTGTTGATTTCTTTAGCCAACTCCGCAGTGACAGAAGCTGAAGAAATCTGTTTCAGTCTCCAGTCAAAAGAGGTTTTCATTATGCGCTCTAAAACATGTTAATGCTCTTAGACTATACAAATGCTAAAGCTAGCTAATAGACAGTTTCACAGTTACCAAAAATTGAAAATGATTATCATAAGAACGACACAGATTAGCATGTTTAGCATTTCCACTTCTCTAACTGTTCCAGGTCAACCTTAGCCTCACTTGTAAAAGCTTGGTTACCTTTTGGGAACTGTGAAATGGTTAATTCCTTTACGAGACAAGTAACCCATGCACGGCCGTAGCTAGCAGGGGTGCAGGGGGGCCGTTGGGGCCCCCCCCCCCCCCCCCCGCAATGTGGTTGGGATGGGGGTGTTGGGTGGGAAGAGAAAAACAAAGGGAGTG
>JAOBBB020335179.1:0-10426 GCA_025331005.2 Zoanthus gigantus | reverse complement strand
TATAGTCCAGAACAACCCCAGAACAGTTATTATTGTACAGTTCTGGGCTGGGTACTATTGGGTGCCAAAGAAACGCCCCCCCCCCTCCCCCGTCCAGGGTATTAAAACTTCAATTTTTTTCCGACTTTGTTTACTAAACCTTCGGATATTGCAAGCTCAACTTTTTTTGTGTACTGTTCTTTTATTAAAACAGTAGTTGTGTTTAAATTTCTCAATTTTTCTTGGAGTTACTACAAGAGCTAATTAATTTTTCTCACAACTGAAATAGTTGTTTTTTGTCATCATGCTCATAATGACGTACAGTACAATAAAAAATTCTTTTTAGATTTTCCGATCCTATGTTTCTTAACATTCCCCGTTTCATTGGCATCAAAGAGTAACTTTAGTAGGTAAAAATAGTTCCAAGCAGCAAGACCGCAAGCCCGTTCAAGGTAATTAAAAGTGAACTGATAAACTATGCAGGATCTGTGTTTTTTAGTAAAGGTTTTTCCAATTTTAAAGTTTTTCCAGTTAGAGTTTTTCCCTTACCTAAACCCTAACTAAAACCCTAACCCTAATATTTTTTACTCCTAAACTATACCGGGTTAAGAGAAGTTTTATAGCGCATCATAAAGCTGAGGGTTTGTAGTTTCCAAAACTGTTTTCAGATTTAAAATCCGACCAATACTGAGTTTTTATGAATGTTTGAATTCTGGGACTATTTCACCTCAATCCACCTTAGAAAAGCGTGAGTTGGTAACCTAGTCAAATTATGGTCTCAGAATCAACTGTAAGTCACATATGTTGTAGACCTTGATTGGCTGCATCGTTTGCACTTGTGATTGCTTACGTCATTACAGCCGTTGCTAGGCAACCGAACCACCTATGGTCAGACTTCAGGGTCGAAACTTAATAAAAAAGCAGGATAGATTTTTGCGAGACTTTGCATGCACATCACGGAGGTGACGTACTTTGATGGGTGGGTCCTAGTTATTACGTCACTGACTTTGTTTCCATGGAAACAGTGTACGATTTGGTCAAAATAAGTACATACCCTATATCTTTTGCTTATTACTCTTCAACCGTTTAATGAATCTTCAATGTTTAAACGGCATACGTTAGAGTAGTCCCCTGAGCAACGTTCGCAAGAGTTACGTTACGTCACACACAATACTGACCAATCAGGAAGCAGCTAAATTTCATCAAATGTAATTGCTTGTAATTTAACCTCCTTTGAGATATTGCAGAGTTCGTTTGCGCACATATACCACAGGATCATTGCATCATTATTATATAACGACGTGTGGATCCATCCATTATTGTTGCCATGGCAACCAAAAATGACACATAATACAAATTCTAACCTATTGGGTTTCTCAAAATAGATGTAAATTGCTCCAAATAAACTGTCATGGGCTATTTCGCGCCATTTTTGAGCCAACGAAAATTATCCAAAAATTTTGTTAAGTAGGCGCACGACCAAACTTGTAACCATAGTAACCGTTGCTAGAACGACAACCAATTGTCACAAATTGCTACGTGGGCTACGACATTATCATAGATGTAATTAGTTTTACGTTACCAGTGCTGGTTGCCTAGCAACAGAATTCGAATTTGCAAAAAGGGGGGTCCCTTTGGCCCGGTCAGCGGATTTTAATGAAAAAAATTCCCAGAGATCCTCAGATTGTGACCTTCTATTCTGCAAAAGTAGGTGTTTGTTTGACTAACAGATTCAAAGTTATACGGCATTTTACGGT
Source organism: Zoanthus gigantus (assembly GCA_025331005.2). Classification (NCBI taxonomy): domain Eukaryota; kingdom Metazoa; phylum Cnidaria; class Anthozoa; order Zoantharia; family Zoanthidae; genus Zoanthus; species Zoanthus gigantus. The sequence goes on along the minus strand of JAOBBB020335179.1, from coordinate 8,690 downwards.
GAAAAACAAGTTTTTTTGCGATTTCTCCGTAACCATGGGAACGACCCGGCTGATGTTTTGCACAATTGTGACTCATGCTCATGCGCTTATGTGTACATAGCTTATCTAGAACCGAAGTTATGATTTTTTTTTCAATTTTTGAGAAGTTTTAACAGTTTGAAGGGTTAAAAGAGGGGGGGTTCTAACCCTAACCGTACACAAAATAAACGACTTAAATTTCTTATGTTGAATTTTAAGCCAGAGTTGCTGGAAATTTGTCTCTGATACAGCTGACATGTGCTCCATGGTAGAAACTTTGAAAGTGTCTTTAATGTATACAACGATTCCACCACCGGATTTATGTACGCCACGATCTTGTCTGAATAAAAGATATCCAGGTAGAGAAATATCTGCATCGTTTATAGAGGGGTCCAGCCAAGATTCAGAAATAGTAAAGATATATTTGCTTTCTAAGATAGTATGAGCGACCAGTTGAAAACTTTCTCGTGATTTCATAGAGCGAACATTTAAATGTGCAATGGTAACTTTAGTTTTAAACTTGTTGTTCTTGCTTTCTTGAGTTGAAGATTGCGGTCCAGGGTTTAACTCAACATCATGCATTAACTTTAACATTTGATGAAAAGTGGACGTAGAATTACTGTATTGAAGAGTTGGTGATTTCGATCTTTTGATCTTCATGTTGATCCGCCATGTTGTCTTGCAATTTGTCGTTCGAAGTTGAAATTGTTTTTGCAATGTTAAACTCCTAATTGTAGTATTTCTGAGCAATAAAGTTTCGGTTAGAAACTCATCTGCATAGTAATTATTTTGATGGTTTCTGAAGTTGTAATTTTCAGCGTTCGAGTAGAAAAAGCTCAAAAAATAAAGAGCTATTAAAAACGTGACTTTCCTACTCGCATGCATAATTTAAGTCACCGGGGTTGACAGACGAGGGGGAGAATGTAATCCGATGTAACGTTGCTTCTGCTTTTAAACCAAAAGCTTCTCGTGGATTCCTGTTTCGATCCAAGATTTCCGAGATAGCCTGACTCATACTGTTTTAGAGTGAATGGACGATAACTTTAAATTGTTATAGTGATGGAAGATAAGCTAGCGAAGATTTTTTACAGCGAAAAAGGTTACTGGAAAGGCGCTGAAGCTGTCTATAAATTAGTGGAGGATGCCAAGCTTAGCGTAGAAGACGCTAGAAAATGGTTAGAGAAGCAGGCTATTTGGCAAATCTATTTGAGAGCACCCAAGTACATACCAAGACCATATTGGGTAGTTGACAAATCCAACTACATTCATCAGGCAGACTTGTTATTTCTACCTACTGACGAGGGTAAAAAATATGCCTTGGTGGTAGTAGATGTAGACTCGAGATATATTGACGCCGAGCCATTGTGTAGTAAAACTCGGCCGGCGTTGCCAAAGCGTTTGATAAGATGTACGCTAGGAAGAAGTTGAAATTTCCCAATACTTTGATAGTAGATCCTGGGAAATAGTTCATGGGTGATGTCACCAAGTTACTTGAAAAACATGGAGTACATATCCAATAAAGTCAACCCAAAAATCATAGAGTTCAACCTATTGTGGAATGAGCAAACCGATCATTGTCTGAGAAGTTGTTCAGTGATCAATATGCCCAAGAGATTTGGGTGAACAGGCTGCGAGGTGTTTTGAAGGTGATGAATAGTGAGGTAAAACGCATAACAGGCAAAGAGCCGGTGGAGGCTATAGCTATGTAAGAACTTGAGACCAAAAAGATAGACTACAAACGACCTGTTGGTCACAAGGAGTTTCGTCTACCTCCGGGTGTGCAGGTAAGATATTTATATGCACTCGGTGAATATGAAGGAGGTAATAAACGACGTGCCACTGACCCCATATGGAGTATAGGCATTTTTGACGTGGAAAGAACTGTAGTGGTAATGGATCAACCAGTATTGTATTACTTGGATAGAAGTCAAGGTGGACCAAAACGATCTTTTGTACGAGAGGAACTTCAAGTCGTTCCAGAAGATACGGAGGCACCGCCTGACTTTGTTCTCCAGTGACCAAAAGCGTAGGTATGTATACCATCTTCTCGTACAATCCGCTTGTCATCCTTACTGGACAGTGCTATCGTGTAAACCGTCTCAGTATAAACATCATGGTCATACGATCGAATGATGTTCATGCTTCTGTAATGAACCATCCTACTAAAAAGACAGTCTTTGTAGTCATCAAATGATATATTGTTTTTAGCAACTCCTTTGGCAATACCCTTGCACTTCTCTTTGGCTTCTTGTCTTCATCCATTTTGTAGGTATACAACTTAGCCCGTAGACTAACAAACTCATCAATTTGCTTACCTTTGACTTCATCTTTGACATACCAAGTACTTTCCTGTTCAACCCAGTGGGTATACCTGATGGATGGTCGGGTGGGTATTCACTAGTGTCAAACATATCTCTTACATCGGGAGATATGTCTTTGTAAACGTCTGGAGTTTTGATCAAATACAAACTGTCAGTATCAGTAAAAAGAAATTTGGCATTTTCACCATACTTTGGCTTGATATATCCACAGTGGAATTAATACATCAAAGTCTTTGAGAAGTCAAGGATGGCCATTCCTAGATAGACTGGCTTGTTCATCAAAAGCTTCTTTTTGACATGAATGGCGATGAGGTGCTCACTAAAGATTTTCCTGTCTTCATACCTTGGTTCTGAGATCCACTTCCTTGCTTGCGCTTCACTGCCAACTAATTCAATATTGACTCTGTTCCTGATGTTCTCAATTGTCTTACCAAATACGAAGTTGTACATCAATTTAAAGAAGTTTTTCTCAAAGTCATCCGTTGCTTTGGTACGTAATTCTATGTTCAAATCAATGTAGGGTTTTAACCACGCAGACTCGTAGAAGGTTATACCACGATGAACTTTGGTGATTTCAAGCCCTAGCTCCAAGCATTGTTTCAAAGGTTCATGATGTACGACGTAATTCTTTTTGTTCCGTAAGTTAGGAATTAGCTTGTCTACTTCAATAGCGCCAATCCTCTTTGGAGCTAGCGGGTAGCCATTGTTTAATTCATGAAGATGATGGGGATAAGTGAGATCCACTTCAACGATGCATGGCATATCTCGCCAATTTTCATGTTCCTCTTCGTTCATCCACCGGAAACCATGAGTGGGCAGTTTCTTTGACATAGCCCAGCCATATAAATTGTTAGCGTCAAAATAGGTGATGTAGGAGGAGTTCTTCAGACTATGGATTTGAGGTTTGTGATTCAAAAACAGCAATTGTAAAAGACAACAAAGGCATAAGGTCACCAACGAAAAGTACCACAAGTGTAAAAGACCGCAGATGCAAATGATTACAAAGAGGCTGAGGAATACAAGATAGGCGATATAATCCTCTTCTCGACTGGACTGATTCTTTTTCATATATTTGTTGTCAGCCTTAGCATACCTAGTCGTGATCGTAGATATGCCTCCTCGAATTCCTTTCTCAACCATCAAAAGCATGTCATAATCAGACAGAAGTTGTAGGTCAATACCTGTCAACTTTAACATGGCATCCCAGGATAGTCCTGGTGCCGAGTAGTACCAAGCGGGTCTAACTTATAATGTTGGAGGCAAACGTCCCTGAAATTTTCAAAGACGTCAGCCAACAGGAGGACGTCAAAATCAAGGTATAAATTGTAATAGTCTTTCATCGTGCGCATTTTGAATTTCTTCCAAACCTCCGCATGCGCATAGTCATCATCAGATATACCTTTGTTATAGAGCATCAAGAAGAACGCTTCTTTCGGCGGTAGCTTGCGTTCTTTGAGCTTGGAAAATCTGTCAAACCAATCATAGGGAAATACCCCTTTTCTGAGCAGTAACTCATACTGCTCCTGAGTATAGCCCAACTCATCACAGTATTGCTTCATCACCTTGCAAGATGCCCTTGGCATATTTTTGACCAAATCTTCAAGAGAAGACGTGGTGAATTTATAACTGTCAATAAACCGTAATTCACGCTTGACTTCTCTAGTCTTTCCCTCTTTGTCTTGGAAGGTACCTACCACAATAAACTAGTTTACCGCTAGTTAGTTTTCTACCTACCACAATAGTTTTGGAGAATGAGATGTACTTCTCATCAGTTTGTGGTATACATTTTGTTTCACCTAGTGATTTATCTAGGTTTTTAACGAATAGATGGCTATCATAGCCTGATAAGTTATGAAATATTATGGGGATAAACTTTGGTACCTTAAACTGTAGGTTACAACTATTGTGAGCTGCACCTCTATATTCACCAGTGAAGTGGCAATGATCCCACACTTTATCATCTCCAAGAAAGCCCCCGCAAATGTGGCAAGTAGTTTCCTCTTCAAAGGAAAGTTCATCCCAAGGTGTCTTCTTGGGGTACTTTTAATTGGCAGGTGCATTTTTGTACAAATCCCGGACACCATTTTCTAGCGCATCAATAAATCGTTGTGCGATATCAGCCAATGATGATGTAATAACGCGACGTTCAAGCTTGGGATAATAAACTCGGTCATTGAAACATTTTATTAAGTAAGTAAATCCCGATGGCTTGTGATGCTGGTATTTATCAGCGTTCTTATTTTCCTTAGAACCAATCTCGAGTATTTGTTCAGTAATACATTCAAAGTCAGCATAAACAACAAACGGCACTCTCATCTCATCTATTGTGATTTTGAAAGCAAAGTTGTGTGCCTTCCTCAGGCATCTCGATCCTCACCGATTCACTGACGGAGCATAATTTCCAATGTTCATCCAATGCCTTCTTGGAGTGCATAAACCGTACACACCGTCTGCAAAGGTGTTTCTTTTCTTTGTGTTTGTTTGCTTGTGAGAAGCATAATTTATCAATATCCTTGATCTAATATAGTGTTTCGTTTCCTCATTCTTGAGGTAAAGTAAATCTATTTTTGTCTTGTTGGGGTCATCTTTGCCAGGCCTAATCGGGTAAACTTTTTCATTTTTCCACCCAAATATCCATATTTCATATCCGGAGTTATTCTTCTCAAATATTTTGATTTGATTAAAAGGTGTTGGAAAAGATATGCCAGTCCAATCAAATTGTTTGGCGTCTTTTCTCATCAGTTTGTTTCGCCTCTCAGGGTCAGTCTTTTGATTGCGAATTGCAGAGGTGATATATCCCATTTAAAACATTCGTGATCATCAGTGTTTTTGACGTTGATGATTGCGTGTTTATTTCCGAGTTTCTCTGGTAGTTCGATATAGGAGCTTCCAGTCATTGATTCGAAGGTATCCATGTGAATATCATACCACATCACTTCCTCAAAAACCCACGGTGTATTTCTAGATTGAAACTTCTCTGTGTTTGCTAACTGACGTCTGGTCATTTCGTCAAACATGGCATGTAGATCAGTTTCTTCCGTTACTTCATATACAAGTGAATGAGCATGACAATAACTAGTGTCTGTAACTTCACCAGTGGCCTGATTTTTCATGTAGAATTTAGAAGTCAAAATAGTTTTAATCTTCCAAGAGCCATTTTTGAGATTATCTTCCCAAAAACGATAGACCCTATTTTTGATAGTCGAGAGATAGCTTGTAGGATCATATCCATTCAAGCCTTTTATCCTGTGAGTACTTAGATAGTTATTAAATGCATGTTCCTGCCTTATAGGCTCTAATTCCTCAGAATCATCCTGATATTCCAAAGCGTTATGAAATTCATCTTCAGGTTCTAATATTCTATGCACTGATTCTTTCAAACCTTCAGTTTTTCTACTCACCGTCTCCCTGATATTTTCAGGAACAAATGATGTCACCCAATCAGTAAACTTCTTCACCGGGTTATAAACCTTAATCGCAACATTTTTCAATGATTGAAGCCAGGAAGTTCTAGTTGGAGCTACAGTTTCTGGAATAGGCAAATTAGTATTACGTATCATATTTTTGATAGTTTGTTTTATATATTACTATCTTTAAATCAGTTTATCAATTTTTCCAACATTCACAAAAGTTTGTATCGTCTTTGTATCTTTGTGAGGGCACAAAATATGGTAGAGTGTTGGAGAATGTTGGTGTGGCCATTTTTGCAAATGTAAGAATTCTCCCGCAAGCAGGAAAATTCAAACATTTGGAAGAGTGGGACTGGGTACGAATATTTTGAATTTCCCGCGAGTGAACAAATAATCGTGCGGGAAATTCAAAATATTTTTGTGAGGGGGGGTAAAATATGTGAGTCGTTAAATCAATAGGGAAAATGAGTGTAAAAATTTTTACGTCAAATTAATAGGAGAAAAAGAGGGTAAAAGCAATTTTTTTCCTAGCACCCCCAATTCTCTACTACAACCCGGATCAAAATTGGACTGATTAATACATATGTAAATTGTGGTAACTTCAACAAGGAATAAAAATTTTCCTCAAATATTCTAAATGTAAAACCAATTCTGCATTTTATCCTCTATATTTCATCAAAAACCTGATATTTGTGAACTCTTGTGTTTATCTGAATTGTGCTTCTAGAATGTAATTTAATTTTTAATTTTTTTTTTCAAAATATTGACTAAGTCATTAGAAATATGTGCATACATCATTAAAACATTGACCAAAACAAAAGTTATCTATCTCTAAGGCAACACTGCATTAGGTCACGAGATTTTGGAAATGTATTTACCAATTTTTGTTTTTCATTCAGTGGGACTTGCTGTTTTATCAGAAACTATAAATGAACTTGGAGCAAAGCACTGGAGGTACTGTAGCCAGATTTTTTATTACGAATCGTTTTAACACTGAAAGGAACCTTGAGAGTGAAATAGTAACCAAAAATGCATTTTCGTTTTCTTCTTTTAAATTTCCTCCTATGAAATCACACGAGCATCCTCTATTTGATTGCTCCCCCTACTTGGTTTACATGCTAGGACCCTATGGTACTGTACGTGGTATAGTTAATTCTGTGACTGATATAATTTACAGAACACATTTCAAGAACTGAGGGTTGTTCTAGCCAGTGAACGTAAACTGTCCTGTTGTCAGTGGGAAAAGAAACAGTAGGACATTATTTTACTAGCATTATTGTATTGCTGCAAAACTTTGGAAATGACTTTAAAGGATTTAACTGGGAACTTTGGAGAAATGCTTGATTAGGACATAGTTTAGAGTTTCAAAGGCATGGTGCAATTGTAATTGATCTGGAGGTATTAGCGAGAAAGAGCTGGTAAAGGTGGTTCATGTACTTAGTATTGGAATTAATAAACCTGTTAGGTATGTTATTACTTTAGAAACAAAGATGGAAAGGTCTAAATGCAGGGGCAACCTAGAAAGACATGCATTTTGTAAAGGAAGATATGAGGGCTTAGAAAAATGATGCTTTGAAACGTTGGAAATAGAAAACAACCTTTAGGAAACAAAAGACCCCAGCATGCTGGGAAAAGGACAATAAAACGGTTGTTGTTTCTTGTTTAATTCACTGTCAAAGACATTCTAAACCAACAAAATAAATTTATATGGTAAAATAACTCTTAAAAAACGGTTGAAATAATTGTAAATAGATTTTCTCTAAATATTCTTTATGCTGTTATCTGTAATGGAACCTAATGCAAGACTCAGGAATGGTTTGTTATTAAATATTTGTATACACTGATTTACAAAAAAGTTAAAAAGTTAAAACCACTAAAAGTTTTAAAAAACTCAAATTTTCAAACTGTTACACTAGTTCTTCTTCAGGGGACTTATTAAAATTTCAAATTTCGCTTGTACTTTGCCTACTCTTGTTTTTCCCAAGGGTTCTTAATAATGGAATGTAGGCACAAGGGAATGTTTTTTTTTCCTTTACGGTGTTTTATCCAATTGAGAGTGCAAAGACTCCAAAAATATTCTTTCTCCATAATGTTTAACATTTTTCTTGAGGATGTGAGCATGTTGTGGACGGATATCAATGGTTTATTATAGTATCTAGGAATAAATTAATTGCAAAGTAACAAAGGTGACAAAATATGTTAGTCCTTCTGCTACAGTGTTAGTGTCATTGATTGTAAGGTGTACAGCTTCAAGATAATGGGTTGCAAAATCCACAAGGTTCAATGTGTCCTTTACTAGGGGGACTTAGTTGGCTGATCAAGTCAATCTAAACTCTCTTAAATGCTGTGTTGATTAATGGCACCTTCTACATCAGATGTTCTACAGTGTTGAGACACACCAACATAGATAACAAGCCAGTAGAAACCACTTAGGATTTTGTACATTGTCTTCTTAACACCCATATTTCCAACCATTATTGAATGGTGGGCTACTTACATTCACTGCGGTCTAAGGAGAGAGGGTACTATAACTTGTTTCACTACTTTGCCATTCTTCGCATGAGGGGGACGTTTACCAATAATAAGGTCATAGATTGTATCAGGAAGGCACTGTTGCTCAATCACACCAGACAGGTAGGGGCATTGTGATGGAGACCAGTGGGACTTTCTTCACAATGTTGTCTATATACTCAAGACATCCGTATAATCATCTGTTTTACAGTTTTTGCCGCTATTCGTCCCTTAACTGTGGGCATCTTACTTCTTGCACAAGACAAGGGTTGGACACATGCACTGTTTAGTAAACGGATTTTCTTACTGAGTAGTGTATATTTGGGGGTTCTGGGACAAAAACGCTTTTACCCCTATTTTCCCTACTATTCCGACAATAAAATCTTTACCCTCATTTTCCTTATCAATTTAATGACTCACCTGCTAAACC
>JAOBBB020335098.1:0-10428 GCA_025331005.2 Zoanthus gigantus | reverse complement strand
CGTCGCCAATTTAGGATATTGTCACACAAAAACAAAGGAATTCATATTTTCAAAGCTTTAATAATCAATCTTCCTTACAATCTCTTTCTCTGCATTCCTTCACTGACCACGAGGTCACATCACGTGATATACATAATTAATGTTAATACATTACAAATAGGTAATTCATATACTGAACACAGAAGCCCTTGTGGGCCAATTGCTTAACACTGCTTCTATGAAGATGTAAATCATTTGCAGAAGTGAGAGCAAAGGCATCAGCTTCTCTTTGATTAACCTACAAGCCTTGGTGTGTTTGTTTGTTGTGTGTCAGTACAGGGAATCAAACCTGTCCTCCCACATTATACAGTAGAGCAACACCATTCAATATACTGTACCAGCTACAGTAACTAGGCTAACAATTGTAGGTGGTAGTAAACCTTATTTTACAGCCTTCCATAGTCTAAATTCTTAGTGATAAAAAATAAACAGTTTACATTGACTGATTGTGACAATAATTTTTTGAAATTAAATAATAATTTTATATTGATGTCATAAAACGAACTTTTTGGTTTTGAAAACATTTGTCAAATAATAATTGTGAAGGAGAATTCTGAAAAAAAAAACATTCAGGCATCATCAAGATTTGAATCTGTGACCCTCTGTCAGTTGTAGAAATCCATCAACACAAGTGGATATGACCATATATAATATAATATAATATAAAATTATCATATATCATATAATGTAATATATTATAATATAATACATTAAAATAATTCATAATGTAATATTGTAAATTATAAATTATAATAAATTATATAATTGTTAAAGATGAGGTCAAGAGCAAACCACAAGGAGATCCCTTCCTAATCCAAGATCCTTGTCAAAAAATAAATAAAATAAAAATGAGATAGTTGTTGATGGAGTCAGCAACCAAGATAAGACCTAAACTTTGTCTGAGTTTATTTCAAGAGGGAAATACTTAATATGCAACACTTATTTCTAGTTTGTCAATGAAAAACCTTAAATAATTAACTTTAATTTGAATCATGATTCTTACAAAGTAAGAAAAAATACTATCAGTAGTGTTCCTGATCCAGGGGTTTCAGTAAGGTTTGGAACAGGAGGGCATTTAGATTTGGCACCCAGGCAAAGTTTTTGAAAAGCCTGAAAAATTTTAAAAATCTTCAGTTGCAGAGATGCTGAAAGTAGCCGGGTAAAGCCGTCTTCACAGCCGGTCAATTTGCCCAGTGCCCAGCCCTTAATGAAACTCCTGCTGATCATTTACTACTGAGACAATACCTTTGAAGTCTTTTTTGACACAGATGGTTGATCTTCTCAACTTCACTTTTAGACAATTCAGGTTGCTGTTTATCAACATACTGTACTGTCACAAAGTATTATTCATTAGAGACATGAATTTTCAAAATAAAAAATATTCACCAGGTTAGTTTCAAATAATACAAATCCCAAAATCCAAACACAGAGTGACATTTCTCCATCCTTTCCCTACCTCAGATCATTACAAAGTACTGTAATCATAAACCTAATAAGACCACATAACACCTGTTCTCAAGGAGCTAAACTGGCTGCCTGTCAGCAGTATGATCTCACTCAGAAATGCTATTTTAACTTTTAAGTGCATGAAGGGGCTAGCCCCAAGTTATTTATCAGATAAATTTACCACATGCTCAAGTGTCCATTCTGTTAACACTCGCAACAAAAACAAGCTATTTATTCCAAGATGTAAGTCTACTGCTGACCAACACACATTCTTTTATCAAGCAGTCACTCTGTGGAGCTTACTGCCATGCAACATTACGGACATTTTCCTTACTATTTTTAAAGAATTCTTTAAATACAGTAGTAACCGAGTTTTAACAAATTTATTATCACTGTGTACAGTATTTAATTTTAGATTAGATTAGTGTTTCAAATACTTTGTAAATAAACCTGAAAATCCCTCAGGAGAGCTTATTATTATTATTATTATTATTATTATTATTATTATTATTATTATTATTATTATTGATTATTGATTGACTTTAGCCATTGAGATATCTGACTATCATTTCCTAAACATACTGTAGCAATTCATTTTACCAATTACTGTATAATCTACTGGTCCATTCGTAAGACCCTTTTTTCAAATGTTGTGAAACGGGTTTGGGGTTAAAAGGTTTATTACTAACAAGTAATGAAGGGGATGGGATGTTCACATTTACTATTAAACCACACAATGTCATCTGATTCAGTAATTTTACTATTTTTTCAGTGTTATTAAGAAAGAAAACCTGGAGAACCGCCGATTTTCCAATCACCCCTAGACGACTTCTTATGGCCCTTTAAAACGTACAACTAACAAGCGAGACAAAACAAGACAACAATTAAGGTAAACAAGCTTTAGTTTTGACTTTTGCTAAAAACAGAAGTATAATAATTTTGAAAGCGTTATTTATCTCATAGTCCATACAAATAACTATATTTGTAAAGCGATTCAATCGAATTAACTAATAATTAACTAACACTAAATTTTGACTGCCTGTGTTATCTGCTTAAAATAATGTTCAGTACTGTAGTTAACACTGGGGAGAAGCGCAGAAGCCCTCTGTTGAGCCACGAGGCTCGTAAAAATATTAAGCTTTAGCTAGCCAACTATTAATATGGCCTTAATTTCCATTTTAGTGGCTGCCGCACGTGCACACATGACTTTGTGCTATCTATGCTTGTCAATAAAATCTGAATTTTCTATCGCCAGCTCACGCATTACCCTGCCAATGTGCACTTAATAATTTTACCTTGAGATCTCTCTTGCAACTTCTCAAAACATGTTCAAATATATATCTGAGCGATAATTCAGCTTCTGGTACATTTTTTTCTCGCAATTTCTTGAGCCAATGCTCTTTCAGGTCCTTTTTTCGGCAAAACCCTTCTTTTCCTTCAGCGGAACAGTAATGCTGCACCCTAATAAACAACTTTGGTCTCACAACTTGCAGTAATGACTGTGCAAATATCAATCGCCTTGAGACTGAGAGTGTGAAAATCCATTTGAAACTTCGCAACATTAGTGAAATATTGTAAAGTAATAATTTGCTAGCCAGATTTGGCCGCCATTTTATTTAAAGCTTTAAGGCTAGACCCAGTCTATACCCAGCCGATAGTTCGAGGACTGGAGAGAGATTGTAAACGAACAGGGAAGATTTGTCATTTTATTGGCGAATTATGTTTTTCTCTGTCTGACGTCGTAAAAAGCAAATAATGTTTTCTTTGACCTGATTATGAACGTCTAAATTTATTGGCAAGTCTCATAACAATGCTCGATATGGTCTTGATATTTTTGTAATTTTAAAAGTCCTTTAAAGAGGCAAACTTTGTATGTGATGTTGTTTGCGAACGGCCGTCGAAATCGACGATCAAAGTCTCTTTTCCTGATTCTCGCTGTTGCCCCGTTTTATTTCGGTAAGTATTGCATGGCAGTTTTGAAGGCAATCTGTAAGGAAGGTAATGAGGTTAAGAAAATTTAAACGAAGTGTCATTTTGAAACTGCTGTAAACCGTGTGGTTCATGTTTGAAGTTGGTACTTAAATCTAGTAAATAAAATATAATTTTTTATCTTAATTCTATTGCTTATAAAAATTTGTACATTATTTTATTTCTAACGCTGACAAACATCAGATCCGCTACTTTAATAGAGGAATTGTTTACCTCGTTCTGCTTGAAAATTTGAAACTGTGTCATCGCAGTATGGTTGAACAATTTATAGAAAGCCAAATTTGTTCTGTTTCTTCGTCACGTGTCGAAGTTGCCGGTTTTACTTTTGCAGCAGTCAGTTATTAAACTGAACACTAACAGCGCATCTTTTGTTCTAAGTCATGTGCCAGCCAGATGTAAAGATAAATCAAACTTCTCCTAAGATATCAGTGAAGAGAATCAGGTTCACATTGTTAATCCTAAGTTGTGTTTTAAATAATGTTTCAAACAAACCCTCCTAAACTGATCCCCGCACTTAAAGGCCTGAAACAGGTTATCATCAGCGTCGCTTAAGCTGTGCATTATTTCCCCATAATTTCAACAATTGCCCCTTGAAAAGAAGTGAAAGGTCATGTTTAATGTGGTGAATAATTTGGCTCCTACAGCATGGAATGCCGTGACGGATTATATCACATAGAAGGATTACACAGCTCTAGACGTTCAAGGCTAAATTGAAAACCCATCTCTTTAGGCAGTTGTAGTTTGTTTATGCAAGTTTTATAACTATTTTTATCGGTTTATAAGTTTTTAACTATTATTGTAAAGCACCACTGGATCTTTGAGGTCTACTGTAAGTGTTGTGCTATATAAGTTTATGTATTATTATTATTATTATTAGATACAACACGCTAATAACAAAATGATGTCCCTAGCGAAAAACATCAAAATGTTGTCATTTTTACAATATAGTTTACTTTCTTTGATGGATTATAAATTAAATTTTTTAATAGTGTTAAGTTTAAGTATACAATTTGGATTCTGTACAACTTATATCTCCTAAATCCCTTTCAGTAAAAGTTTCCCTCATTTATAAATCTGTTTCTGTTTCAAAACATACATTGTCATTACATTTGCTAACCTTATTGTTGTTTTTGAAGGTAGAGGAAGTACAAAGGCAACAGATGAAGAGCAACTAAAAAACTTCGTAACTAATGAAAAAGATTTACCCATCAACTCATCAAGTATGAATCATCTACTTGTTCCTAAACCTTCTGACAGGGTGATTAATATATCATCAAACACAGAAAATTTGAAAAACTCAACTAATCATTCAGTGATTAAAGCAGTCAGTGGTGATGCAAAAAATCAAACTATGTGCAGTAAAAGTCCTCCGATACAAGTGCAGTTAGCACAACATGTTTTTTCCTCAAACTCTTCACACAATGGAACCAACATACACATAGGGAAGCATTCTAACCTACACATCCTTGAATATGTCTTGATACCAGTTGGTTCATTGCTGCTCTGTGTTTTACTGTTTATTGGGGTGAGTTTCCAAATCTGAGTTTATTAATAATTATAATATATAAATTAACTTAATTGTCACTGAAATATGATATGATATATAATATTAAACAAACTTAATGGTTTCTTATTCTACTGGCATGATCTGAATTATGACTTCAGTCCAGAATAAAGTGGCTCTTAATGAACTACACAAGCTGAAGGTTAGTAATATATGCAAAAATTAAATGTGTGTGACTGTTGCCACAAAACATAAACAGCTTGGCTACTAAGAGGCTTTTCAATATTCAGTACAAAGTCCAGTCCATTTTGCCGAAATAAACAGCTTGGCTACTAAGAGGCTTTTCAATATTCAGTGTGAAGTCCAGTCCATTTTGCCCAAATGCCATACTCATCAACAGCTTCAGCTCTTTGAGAATCTTTGAATTGTGAAAACATGTCAACAACATTGAACTCTTTCCAATTAACTATCTATAGGAATTAACATTTGAAATGGACACGTACTTCTTGAAGCAGTGTCGTGTCCTGGATCGAGTACAAGATTTAATGAACAGGAAACATTCTTAACATTCCAATTGCGCTTTATACCATTATTAAAAGATCACTTATGTGCATTATGAAGTCATCATGAATAACTTAGTCAAAGTAGGTGGCAGGTTTATGTTGGCAGACTGTGAAATGTTTTGTTATCCCATTAAGCCAGGGTGGAATTTGATGAGGGGAAAAACCAGACTACATGGAGAAAAGCCCTTGGAATAAGATTGAGATTGACAACATTTTGGAGCTGAGGCTCATTTTAATCTAGTAGGAGGGGTGGATAAGGAATGCTAACCTAATCTTGAGGACTACTCCAACTTGTATTTATTACAAAGTACATTTTTAAACTTATATTTTTATCTATCTATAAAATTAACATTACCTCTCAATTTTTTTTTGGCACTAGGAATATAGCAAAGTTTCAACTGCAACCTGAGTTTATTCATTACAGGTGATAGAGTAGACTGCAAGGTGGGCTCGTTATGGGAGTGTATATATCTATTGTTCAGTGATAAGTGCCACATTGGCTGAGCTAAACGGTTAAATATGGTTTTTAAAATCTCTGCTGTGTTTCCGTAAGGTGTGCAAACAAGCTTGCCTTAGATTTTCAAACACCTGATATCACAGGCATCCAAGTGACGAAAAAGTTTGAAACAGTCTATAGGTATATATTTACAATTGTTTACATTCTTGAAATTCCTTTAACTTTTGATATACTATATATTGACTTTTTTTCCATACATGTTTTTTAATGATCTTCAGTTTCGTCATTGGCAAAAGGTACAAAAGAAACGACGTTTAGAGCGTGAGCTAATCCATCAGTATTCATACCCAAATAGTGAGGCCGATGAGGATTTGGATTATCAGAATTTGCCAGAGGTAGAAACTGTAGTGAACAGTCAGTTTGTTGCTTACACGGACCAGAGCTCAAAGATGTTGTTTGATGACAACCTACCAGAGGTTTGTTTAAAATAGAGCATGTTATTATCTTTGTTAGGGCCTCAGAACCAGCGTTTGTTATTGAGCTGGGTTCTCAAAATGCTGGCTAATGTTCTTACCCCAGGTCAAAGTTAAGCAGTAGTTTGGTCAAATCGGAAAAAAAAAGTTGCAGTTAGCACTTGTTAAATAGTATTTAGATTTTCCATTTGATCAATGAATTTGCCAAACTTAAATTTTCAACTCATATTAAATTGAATAAGCAGTACTTAGTGGCAGATAGATCCTCCTCCCCCCCAATTCAAGAATTTGGTGGGGCTAAGCCCCCCAAATCTCCCCCCCCCCTTCCCTCCATTCCACTCACACACACCACTCATTACCAAAACTTTAATAAATACAGGATAGAATCAGTATTCATGGCCAAAAAACGTGCTCTAGTAGCTTTCTAAAAATCATATTTATTTCCCAATTTTTTTTCCATTGAAACTAGATAGAAGCAGTGTCCACTGACTGATACGATTATGAAATGACTACTGTATTAAAAGCAATAAAATTAAATCTAAAAGACGACTAATTCAGTTTCAATTCAATTCCAATTTTGATCCGTGTTTATCCCTGTAAACGGGGGTGGCCAGATTTACCCCACTCTCGCATTTCCATTTCCACTCTTTCCCTTCACTTCAAACTCCAATGCTTTTCTCAAAACATAACCATCATCCCTTCTTAACACATGCCTGTACCATCTCGCTCCATTCGCTTTTGCCATCTGAACCACTGTTTCCTTCAATCCTGCAACATCTCCATTAGGTCCCCTGTCCTCTTTTTCTCCCATAATTTATATTTTAGTTTCTAGAATGCCTGTTTGCAAAGAAGTTTAATAGTTTCACTTCTCCAATGATTCACCTAAAAGACATTTTAGAAGCTTTGAGTTGGTTTAGGATGAACCGAGTTAACTGAACTGGATTAAGCCATCCTTAAGTGGAAGAGTTTAAGCCGTTTTAATTGAAGAACATTAGATGTATTTTTTTGAGTATTTTGCATTAGAATAAATCAGTATTTTTTTTGTCTAAAACAGTTGTTTTTGCGTATTGAACCACAGGTCAAAATGTTTAGTTAGAATAAGTAAAAAAAAAATCACAAACTTCTTACAGGGAAGTCCCTCCCCTATATTTACCCATAATAAGTTAAACTTGATCTTATTCAAACATACAAAAAATGAATCGCGATCTTCCTTGTTATGTTTCAAGTCTAGCAGCATTGATATGAAACAAGATCAATGTTGCTTTCATTTCCTGATCATTATGTTTTTATTATGTTAGGTTGCCGTGTCGATGGGTGGAGAAAGAGCCAAACTTGTCTTGCAGGAGTCTCCATCATATGATGGGAATGAACAGTCAACAAATTTTAACTGCTAGGAGGGAAGACATCAACTATGATCGTTATTTATATTATACTAATTTACACAGTTGTATATTGACTTGTTCTTTGTCAAGGAAAGCCATAACATTTTAATGATAATGTTCCTTATCAATAACCAATGTGGAATGTGCAGGTTTGTTTCCATGTTGTTGTATCAGAATTCTTATACGAACCATGCATGCGACGATATGGAACGATTTTGAAAAACTAGATACTAACTCGTTTTCCTTACTGCTGATAATTAAGCTGTACGATTTTTTCTTCTTGTCTTCGCATTTGGAATCGATCTTGTCTGAATTGTATTCCTACAAAGTTCGATACAAACCATCCTTCCCTTCTATACTGTAAGTTTTGTATATTTTTTCTTGCATTTGTATGAGTTGTCTCCCGCTACCAGCTTATATAAATGGACTTCAAGCGGTTTATCCAGTTGGACATGTATTTGAGGAAAACTGCCATCGAATTGTATGTGCATTCAGCTCAAACTACTTGTTGTTGCCTTTAAACTTGAATTTAGCGGATTCCTTATCGAGGTTCGACTTTATTTATACTTTGTCATCGAGTTGTGATGATAAGTTTTTCTCGATTAGGTAACATCTTGCTTCAATAAAGAATCACCGACCCATAACTTCTGGTTCAGTGGTAGCCAGGAGGTTGAAACTCTGTCGTACTACTCAAGGTTTAACTTAAATGTGAGAGTGGAATGCTAGCTTGAAAGTACTAAAGAAATATGGAAAGTCTGTTTGCCAACATGCATGCATATCAGGCGCACTTAAGACAAACACACACAAATGAGCTTGTCATAATAAGAAAACTCAAATACAAATATTATAAATGACAACTCTTTGAAAGTGTCTCTTCAGTGTCATCTTTACAAACATTTTAAGGGTCTTAGATAGTCCGCAACAGCAGCTCACATTTTAGGGTCATAGATATATAGTCCGCAACAGCAGCTTACATTTTTGGGTCTTAGATATATAGTCCGCAACAGCAGCTCACATTTTAGGGTCATAGATATATAGTCCGCAACAGCAGCTCACATTTTAGGGTCTTAGATATATAGTCCGCAACAGCAGCTCACATTTTAGGGTCATATATTTAGTCCGCAACAGCAGCTCACATTTATATATTGGAAATACTAGTAAATGCCCTTGATGAAGCAGCCAGACCACAACATCGGGATCACTACCCTGCTCTTTTCTTAAGTTTCCCGATAGAAGGTCGATAGACTGGACCTATGGCTTAACGTCCTTATCCGAGAAGACGCGATGGTCTTACCATTTGCAGGTGTTGGGGCAATTGGTTGCAAGTTAGACTGGTGCTTTACCGACAACCTCGTACCCAGGCTCATTTCACTACTACATCAGTTAAATGAGCCTGGGTAGGAGGTTGCTTTACCAACTACGCTAACCAGGCGACGGTTCTAAACAACCCAAAGCCCTGCTGATGAACAGTGTGGATCACATATAAACAAATAATGTATAGAAACACTGAAACAAAGAATAAAACTGTTATTGTTTAACACAAGTTACAGTTATGTGATTTGATTTAACACGCTCCTTCTAGTAAGCGTCCCTTTTCGAATAAGTGCCGCAAAATGTGTTTATCAATAAGCGACCCTTAATATCCTTATATCATTAATAGCTGCCTCTTTATATTCTTATATCATTAACTGCTGTCGAGCGAAGCGAGACTACATATATTCTTGCCAACTGGATTTTGGTGTGGATTTCGTCTGTTTTCAGACCATGCTGCCCCTGGGTCCCAACACTCCATATTGTTAGTGCTTCGTCCCTTTCAAAATTTTCATTTTTAAAAGCTCTCGGTCATGAACTTACATTCAATTACAAATAAAACAGAAAATGTTTCATTTATTAAGTTCGTATTTTAGGAATTCGCAAATCAAAGGCTTCCGAAAATTATTTTTTATAATTTTGTTGATGAAAATGAAGCTTTAATATTGAAGTCTGAGCTTAAAATATGCAAAGTTTTCAAGGTTCAACACTAAGTTATGCATATTCAGTTACAAGTTTTAAAATTTTTCCAGCTTAACAGCATTCTTTTTACCTGTGGTAATAAATAGTAAATTATATTCCAGGGCTCCCATTGGTCATTAAAAGTCCTAAAAAGTCTTTGTTTTGTTTTTTCCAGATTTAAGGCCTTAAAGAAGTCTTAAACTTGCTAGAATTTTTTTTTTGAGGTCTTAAAAAGGCGTTAGATACATAATGCGAATGAAAGTGAGTTTTTCTT
Organism: Zoanthus gigantus; assembly: GCA_025331005.2. Taxonomy (NCBI): domain Eukaryota; kingdom Metazoa; phylum Cnidaria; class Anthozoa; order Zoantharia; family Zoanthidae; genus Zoanthus; species Zoanthus gigantus. The sequence goes on along the minus strand of JAOBBB020335098.1, from coordinate 309 downwards.
GTGGCCAATTAAATCTTTCTCCATTTTGGAAGCAATTTTAACGGACATTCGCATATTTTGGCCGCCGTTGCCTTGACTGAACCACACCACTCTGAATATGCCGTTGTTGGTCAGAACTCATGTTTTAATTCGGTTATAAAATTCATAGATTTTAGAAGTGTAATCTTGTTTTCCATGGAAAATGTTTATTACCATTGTTATTTCTGTAAGAGTTTCTTTTTCTGATTTTTTGTATTGAAAAATTGGTCTTAAATGTTTTACTTTCGGCATTAAAAAGTCTTAAAAAGGTCTTAAATTAGCTCCCGAGAT
>JAOBBB020335018.1:0-10428 GCA_025331005.2 Zoanthus gigantus | reverse complement strand
ATTAAATAAATAAATAAATAAATAAATAAAATATATAAAATATATAAAATAAAAAAAATAAAAAAAAATAAATAAATAAATTCTAAGTGTCTCTTATATAAACTTTCACCTTAACTACAAAAGCATTTCATGACTTTCAATAAAAAAAATATGGTAGCTATTAAGAAAGTTCTTGTAGAACTCATCCATAATTGTTGGTCTGGGGAGGCTCACTCTGTCCTTTTCATTGACCAAGTTAATAGTTTTACTGTACAGTTTAACTCCCAGTTTATTGGGATACAGTAGGAACTCAAAATTATGTAGTGCCTCCCCTGTTTCAAACTACAATCACCCTCTTCCAAAGTTAAAATTAAATCTTTAAATTAATTAAATTAATTAAAAAATTAAATTAATTCAAATTAAAAAATTAAAATTAAATCTTTAAATTTTTAATTTCTTTATTTTGTACACAAAGTTTTAAAGGCTTTTTCTTATACGAACTTTGATTTTAAACTTTTTAATTGATTAGTCAAATATCTAGTATATTTTACAGATTTTAATACATAATTAAAACAAATCATTTGTAAATTTTCTACACTTTTAGTTTTGCCTTTTTCTCAAAAAAACTACTTAAGCATTTTTGTTTGTCTTAAGATTGTTTCATAAACTCTAAGTTAACTAAACCAAATGATACCCCACAACTGAAATCTTTTTTGTAACACGTTAAATTGAACTGAGTGGAAGACAGCCATAAGAAACCGATCTAACCTATACAAGCATGGAAAAGAGACGTTTAATTATATGAATGGTGACGGTGAATAGATCTTTAAGGCTAATAATACTGCAAAATTTCTGATTTTTTAAATAAAGATGTTAAAAACCAAGTTTTTTTCTTTGACTGTTAAATGGGCAAATTTGGTCTTAACAGATAGAAGGTTCATTTTGTCGTAATCGTTATTGATTACCTTTAGTGGCTTTAAAAAAGAAACGACGTGAAATTCAACCAGAAATTTTATTTTTTCCTGTTTTGAAATCAACAACTTATTTCTTAGGAACTGTTATATTTCACATACATGTGGTAACGGCAAAGTTCAAAAAAATAAGATTTATAACTGCATATAATTATAAAACAAGACATGCTGTTATGTTTCCCCAAGTGATGATAAATTTTAAAAGTTTGACCGAGAAAGCAATAATTGAGCATTTGGGAATAATTACAATTCACAGCAGCAGGACGTTTTCAAACTTCAAAGCTTTGATAAATTAAATGCCGAAGTCAACAAATTACACAAAAGAAGAAAAACTGACAATATTTCACCGTTCTTCTAATTTATGTTTTTACTTTTTAAGTTTGGAGTACTAGCTGAAAAATTTTTGTGTTGAAATACCACTGATATTCGATTCTTTTAGTTTTGTGATGGTCCTGTCTGATGATGACATAAAAGATAAGAGCTATACGCAAAACTGTATATTTTGTAAACCGCAGAAAAAGCCAGAGTAAAAATATGAAATGGGTGAAGGCACGTATGCCACAGCAATTTATCATAGGAGTAATTAAATTTAGAATATGAAGTTGGAATGAAAATACTTCATCCCTTATTGCAAATACTGCATTCCGAGACGCCCCTCCTTTACAGTGAATGTGGAAAATTAGGACGCAAAATATTTTTTTTGATGGTGGATATATCTTCAACTTTCAGAAGAAAGATAGCGTAGCTTGAGGCGTCGTTGAAAGCAATCCTTTGAAAGACCCCAAGCTTTAACAATGAGGGGAAAAACGATTCAAAACAAACAACAATCAATCCATCTTCGTTTAAACACGAATGGAATTCAAACACAAGTACAGAGCACAAGTAGTGAAGTACTGTGAGCCCCACACGAAGCAAAGAATCGCGCGAAAAATATACAATTTGATAAAATAAAACACCTTCGAGCTTGGAGATAAGAAAAACTTGAAGAACAGAAATGTTTAGCATATTAACGGCGTTTCAGCACGGTAAAAAACCTAACACTTACCTGTAACAAGCATCATAATGTAAGTATTTGATTTGTACCAAGCAATACCACAATTCGCCATATTGAGTAGCTTTCGTCCGACTTTATACACTTGAACAAGCTTTGTGTTGTGGTACGTTATTCTGCAGAGGCAAAATATGATATATAGTCCAAGTGGTCGAGATTAAAATAAATAAGTTTGTCGCTTTGTTTGGCAGCTGCGATTTGCAACAGAATAATTTAAGGTCACATTACGAATGGTGCGATTAACTATAACACATGTCAACACATCGGACGAAGAGGTAACTTCAAGCAACGAGAAAGACATCTTTCATAGATTTCCGTTACCTTGACTATGCCAACTTCTGAGACATTTATTCATTAATCTTCGCCCCTTTACTAGGTCAGGCTTGAAAGAAGCTATGAAATACCAGTCTAGGTCCTGTTTTGCAAATACCCTTTCCGTTCTGACCCGTTTGTCAATCCTTTCGATTGTACGAACAATAAGCAATTTGAACTGGTATTCAGTAGATTTCTTTTAGCGTCTTTATGGATATAGCAACAAGAATCACTAGCTACACGACACCTCGTCTTCTTTCGGGCAAATCACCAAGACCTGACCCCGGAATTCCCAGCGATTTCAAACAAACTTGCTGTCATAAGACCACAGAAACCTCAAACCCGACAGGAAACGGAAAACAGATACAGTGAAGGAATGTAAACTATAACCAATCAGCGCTAGCTACCGCACATCTTGGATTTCCGCGCCAAAAAGATGAAAGATGGCGGCGTTTAGTCAATAACCTTAAAACACTCGTATCGCTTAAGGCCTTTCTCAAAACTTTTGACAACAAACAGATTTAAAAGAGTACATCTGTTCATAAACTGTCTAAGACTCAAAAGCTTGATTTCAAAAATGTAGCTATTACGTTTATGAATGTTAAAACTTAACGTAAGTTTTTAGGACTTTTAGTTTTAGGTTGACGAGATAAATCAAAGTGTAATTTACTAATTATTTTAAATCTTGTAATACTCGTATTTGAAATTTTTTATTTGTACACCATAACCATGCTCTAGACATTTATTATCTTTGAAAAACGTACACTTTGTGAGGGTACTAAAAAATCAGATTTTCATGAAATGAAAAAGAAAATACTTTAGGCATCTAGCAAGCAAAGTTTTATCGAATTTCAGGTTCATATTAAATTTAAAAAAATGTTTCTAATTCTATGTTTATAATTATGTGAGTGTACCAAAGGCTTAAAAGTTTGACATCGCAAAGTCCATGTAGTCATTGAGCGAGGCTAATTTTGACATATATACACACCTTGGCTTAATCGCAAGTTAATATTTGCTAGCCGCATAGCCTTGCCCTTAGAACGATAAAACCACCTCTTGATAAATATTTTAGACTATTCTAGACTTTTACGATATTACGTGTTATACATTGGCAATACGGACTTTAAGAAACTATTACGCCCGGGAGCAAAGACGACGGTAGTTGTGAAAAATATTATTTCTCGTCAGTTTAGTTTTTCCATTTTAGATCATCGATAACAGTTTCGACTTTGCACAAGATTCCCGAACAGAAAAAGCTAAAAGGTTCAGCCTCGAAGCAAACAAAGATTGTCCACTTTTGTTGTTTGTCGTTCACGTTGTCCACAAAACCCCAAAAGTAAGCTTTCCGCGGCCTATCAGTGAAGATGACGGTGAGCAGATGATGAGCTCGCTATATTCCAGCGTGCTACTTTTGTATTTGATAACTTCGCCGTTCCCGTCGCCATTTCCGTCCTGGAGGGGGAGGGCCTAACATCATCACATACGGCTCAGTAAATTAGCAATTTCTCTGGTGACCTCTGAAGAGGGTATATGTAGGAGTTTTGGGTCGAGTTGAAGCCAGTCTTTTTATAGAATCATTAGATAGATGACATTTCCCGAAAAACCCTAGTTCACACAAAGTAATGATGAGGGAAACTAAATCGAAAAATATAATCAAAATTGAAACTCATGATCAACTTGATTACGAGGAATATCGTTTGTCCGGGTATAATTATAAAGCTAGTAACCTCTAAAAACTGGAGCCTACGTCATCGGTCGTGAAATTCTACCTACCCAAAATTAAATTGATTAGCATTGTCCCTCTTTTTTAGCAAATACCAAGATTTTCTCCCGCATCAATGTCTTGACCTGGTTACAAACCAAATTTTATTATCATAAACAACTTGTAATTGTTTAGTTTTTCTGTAGTAGGCAACTGTGGTGGGCGAAAAGCCCTGGGAATGAGATTACTGGTGTTAGCGCGGTGTAGACTGCACTTGTAACTTATCAAAAAGCAAGTAAATCAAAATAAATACGCGACTTCATGTCGCTCACTAACTTGCCGTTTTATATCTTGACAAGACAGCCTGCGTTTTGTTTGCTTTGTGGTTTGGATTCCTTACAAGTCAATAGAATGTCATAATGTACAATTTAAAGATGTTGACCTACCACAAAACTACAGACTGGCTATAGGTTTCTGCTTCCAACAATAACTTTAATTGATCAATCAGTCGATCAATTATTTAATCAATCAATCATTTAATCAGTCAGTTAAAAAATCATATATTCAGTAAATCTATCAAGCAAACCATGCATCCATAAGTCATCAAATTTTTGATTAAACATTCAGTTTTTTGACAAAGTAATCAAGTTATCAGTTGAACAATGTTTCGTTTAGACCTTCAGTAAATTAGGTGACTAATGAAAATGATGATCGAATTGAACCACAATGGCAACTGGAGGCGGAATTGTTGGTGCTTTACAACATTTTTGGCTAAAGTAAGGACAGTATTGCATTTTTCAAGCAACGCAACTTACAACATTTCTTTTGATGTAAATGTCTCCTGTGTCCAACATCGATTCGTAACACTACACGTATTAGGAATTGTGTAGAGTCTTTGAACCTGCGGCCTCCGGCTTGGTAGTCAGAGATTTTACCAACTAAGCCAAGCTCACACACACCTTGTACTTACTAGGTGAAGAATTGAACCCGGGGCCTCCAGTTTGGCAGTCAGAGGTCTTACCAACTGATCCAAGCTCACACACATCTTGGAATTTAGTAGCTGGTGAACTGAACCTGGGGCCTGCAGCTTGGTAGAGAGATCAGAGATCACAGATCTTATCAAGTGAGACTAGCTCGCACCCTCTTTGTACTGAGTCAAGCTTGACCACCCTCTTAGTACTCATTAGATTGAGAATTGAACCCAGGGCCTCTCGCTTGGTTGCCAGAGATCTTACCTACTGAGCGAAGCTCGCACACACATATTACTTAGTAGGTGGAGAATTGAACCCAGGGCCTCTCGCTTGGTTGCCAGAGATCTTACCAACTGAGCCAAGCTCGCACACATAAAGTACTTTGTAGGCTGAGAATTGAACCTGGAGCATCCAGTTTGGTAATCAGAGATCTTACTAACCGATCCAAGCTCGTACAGACTAATTCACTCACAATAATTCAATAAGTCAGTTAATCCACTGCCCAACTGATCAGTTAATCAGTTAAATCAGTCAGTCAGTCAAGCAATTAACCAAGGAATTAATCATTCACTTGATTAGCGGCTTGTTTACTTGTTGTTTTGAAGAAACAAAACTTACAGCAATGCCCATAGCAAGTTCTATGAATTGTTAAATTAAGTTTTGCTTTTACTTGCCGACACACTTTTAATGTCTTTTTATGATCTTGTCGTAGGGTATAGTTGTGGAAGTACCTTTCGCTGTGTTTTTTCTCAATCACGTCCTTGGACACCAACACAGTGTCCTCTACAGCTCCATTGACGAACTACCATCCCTTGATGCAGCATTGTACAAGAGTTTGACATTTATAAAGGTTGGTAGTCACAACAAAAATTTGATTCATTTTTTCAATTATTTAGGAATGGTAACTTTAGTGTGATAGAAAACTTTAAGTTGTAAAATTGACTTCTAAATATCACAATCTGCCGGAAGCTAATCCGCGATAAGATTAATGCCCGTCCTACTCCAGGTGGATTCTAACCGGCTGGGTAGAACAGCGTGTTAGGCCAGGATGTTATTTTGCTTTGTTAACATTGACATAGATCACTGTTACTTGATCGAACCCATCCACATTGATATGGTTACATGTTGATGCATTTAGCACGAGCAGTAACGTAAGCATTTTCATATTGTTGCAGTTTAATCGTTTTTAGCGGTCCACTTGCAGCCATTATTAGCGTTTTTTTTACAAAACTGGAAAAACAACTTTTCTAACAAAGCAACGCTGTACCTACGGCTTGTTTATATGCTTTGGTGTTGTTGTGGTTTAGAAAGGCATTTAAGATTTACTGATTATTTTTTTAATAATAGTATTAGAAACGTATAGCAATGAAATCGGAGTGTCATGTTACAGCTTGGAAATTGTACTCGAATTCTGAAACTGAAGAGTCAACTTCACATTGACGAACTAGATTCAGTCTTGCATGGAAACGAATCCTCGTTAGATTAAGAGTGAAAAGATATACATACAATTTTCTCAGTTTTTATAGAAATAGAGAATTTTGTTTTTTGCTGATTTAGAACTATGATGGTGACATAAGAGATCTTGACCTGACCTTTTCGTTCGATGAAGATGTACTTGGCAAGGTAAAGTGACAGTTTAATGTAATTCTTTAATTTTGTTGTTTATCTTGGTTTTCATTAAATCCAAACTGGGACGTAACTGATGACGGAGCGGCCAAGTACGAGCAGGCAGGATATTTCAGCCAGTCATCATCGGGCTTACTCGGCCAATGCAAGTTTAACTTTTTGTTGATCATTAGAATATTAAAAAGTTGAACAACATTGAACTGTACCGGCCGGTCTTAAGTTTCATCAGTCGGTGATGAAATAAAAGCAGCAGCATCAGGAAATTGGTGCTCGTTTAAAGCATTCAGCTTATCTCTTAAAAGCAAAGAAACAGTTTTGTTGATTGTCTTCTAAATAATTTGTTTTACAAAAGCGTTTGAGAATCTCTTGAGAACGTGTTCCAACCGTGTTATTCTTAATAAATATGGCAAAATAATGAATTGTGATTTTATAAATATCAATCAAATACCAACGTATGTCTTATTCGAAAACTTTTCGTTCGCATGTAAAAAAAAAACTTGTTATTAAAAAAGATACTACCATAAATAGTATCACCTTAGGGGCGCTTTTGCTTTAATGATTTGCTTTAGAAATCCCTTTCTCACTCATGAAATGTGTTTTCAACATTCAGAAATGAAGCCGAGTTCGTATCTCTTCCCGTTCGTGCAATGTCCTTTTTCAGTATGAATGTAAGAGTGGCAATACTTTAAACTTTTTGTATTTAGATCATTTGCGCGCGTCGATCACACTGCTCCAATAGCATCTACTTTACATGGTTCACTTTGTAATTTCAGGTAGTTACACATGATCTTAAGCCGGGCGGCCGAGCCTTTCCTGTTACTAATGACAACAAGTGAGTAAAATTATAGTCGTTTTGTCGTTATAAAAAGGGTTGCCACGGTCCTCGAAAATCCTGGAAGGCCCTGTAAAGTGTTTGAATCAGTTGGGTTGTGTTCCTTGAAAATCCTGAAATTCGCCAAAACAAACATTCTCAGAGCAGCCGCGGGTCCTTAATAAGGCTTGTTTTTTGAGTTTTTAAGGCCTTAAAAAGCTCTTAAAATTGAAAAGTTATTTATTTTGGTCTCAAAGTGTTTTTTCAATTTATAATAAATTTTAATAAAATAATGTTTATAATTTGAAACATTTTCTGGCTATTTTGCTTATCACGCACACTGGATGCCTTGAAGAAGCATCAGAAAGCAAACGGAAAAGCGCATGATCAATCACTTTAAAGCTTGTAATCCTGTTGGGCTGCGGACATTCTAATCTTTCACTAGATCATAGGAGCATAGCTGTTATATAGCTGTTATATTTCTAAACTTTGGGTCTTAAATAGTCTTAAAAAGGTTTTAAATTTCCAGAGTTGGAACTAGCAGGAATCCTGTTTTTTAACTACCAAATATAATAAAAAAAAGCTCTTTGGACAAATATTTTTGATGTGATAATGTTTCAAAACAAAAACTGCGACTCCGCGAGGCTGAGTTTTGTCCAGAAGCAAATCTTCTAAAGCTTCTGTTCTTGGATGTTTTTTATTGTCAGGATTCGACCAACTCAGTAAAGCCAATTTACAGTATATAGCTTGTTAATATAGTTGTGTATGTTGAACTTATTTTTAAAAAAGAATGTGTAAAGCATTTGAGTTTTCCTGGAATGTCTGGGAAAAATTCTTAAATTCCATAATCAATAAATAGTAGTAGGCCCTGTATAAATGTTAAAAAGTAAACTAAATTGAAATATGGCGTGAATGTATTCTAATCTTATGTCTTGTGTCTTCGCCCAGGATTAGTTACGTTCATTTAATGGCTCACTATCGGATGTGTGTTCAGATTCGTGACCAGACTTCTGCCTTTATCCGTGGATTTAAAACTATCATCAATCCAACATGGCTAAAGATGTTTTCAGCCCCAGAGCTTCAGAGACTAATATCAGGAGACTTGTCGTGCCTGGACCTTGGTGATCTCAGGTAATGATGCTCGCTCGGTAAGCGAACTTTTGTCAAAAAATATAACGTAATTCACCTTCTGTACAAATCAGTTTTAGTATCTGTGAAGAAAACCTCAAAGGAAAACTCATTCTTCAATGGGATTCGAACTCTTGAACTTTTTTTCTGTACTTGAGCAATGCTCTTAGTAACTTCAAAGCCACAGCTGTTGGGAGCAAGTCCATTTTAGTGGCCAAACTGTAGCGAACAACAGTTAGTACAATTAAGACAATTATTGTTGTTTATAGTTAAGAATATTTGGTTCTCGTTACCTAAATTTGAGATTTTTTATAGCCTGAGTAAGACTGAAATTTCTACTTAAAGTGCCTATCTCTTCAAAATGGCTTTTTACTAATTCGTTTAGAGCAAAAAAAGTTGTTTAATGGGTTGTTTATTTGATTTTGCTTTATAAAGGTTCAAAGTGGCTATTGTAGCGCCAGTGGGGGAAGGGGAACTAAAAACATGTTTAGTGCATTCATCAAACAATAGTATAGATTGCTTGCACGTCGCGAAAGAAAACATCGTTTTTAAGTTTAAAAAAACTTAAATATTTTGGTCAAATTCACTGTCTGAGTGGAAGCAACGACCCTTCTAACGCGATTCAGTATGAAATGGAGGATGAATTACAAGAAAATATAGAAATCGCATTTCAGTCAGCAACAAAATCTGCTTGTCGAAGTAAGCCTCTAAAAGATCTAAAAAACTGTAGTGTTACGACTGTAGCGAGGCTACATTGACAACTGTAGCTGACAGAACTATACAGAGGGCAACAAAATCAAAATTAGTTGCACTGCACATAACAGTATCCAAAGCTCTTGATTTGGAGTAACGCCTTGATTGACTTGAGATTTTCTGTTTCAGAAAGCACACTCGGTATTATGGTGGATATCATAGCAACCACCGGGTTATCATTTGGTTATGGGATATTTTGGATAAAGAATTGAACATTGCAGAGAAATCTCAATTTCTTAAGGTGGGTTTGTGGTTGTTTTTGTCTGACATTATTAACTTGCATCTTAAAGCTTTCAAAAATACTCATCTAAAACATGTTTGAATAGATATATATTGCAAGACTTTATTGTGTCATAGTTATGTAAAATGTTGATGAAAAAAGGATTTTTGGAAGAGTATATAAAGAGGCATTTCTTCGATTCGATAAGAGAAGGTTTTGCATGCTCTAGTTGTATTAGGAAATCCGATTTCGGCGACACTTTTAGTATTGAATTTATAAATAATGATTATTACTAAGCCGAGGGGTGGGCAGGAAATCCTAATTGTTAATGCACATGCTTATTTTTTGTAGCAGGGTTCATCTCTGTGTTTGCTCTTGTAGGAAGATTTGGTGGCATTTTAAACCATAAGATGTGGCATCTATACTGTTCTAGCTGTTCTTAGTATTATGATATCTAAACAGAATTGACAAACTCTTTGCTAGGGCTTTTAAAGTCTGGATACTGTTTGAAGAAATATAGTATTTGTGATATTTTAACCACCAAAGACAGTAAATTATGGAACAAGATTACATCAAACACCACTTCACTTGATCATCTCTTACCACCGAGACGTATTAGGGAATTACGCAGCAGGGGCCATATTACCCAGAGTTCGTACTTCACGTTTTAAATCCACATTTGTAAATAGATGCCTTTTTAGTATCGTCTATCATTAGTAATTAGTTGCAATTTTAATCTTATATTGTTATATATCTTATATTCATGTAAATAAGACATGGTTGATGCATTATTAGTACTTAATAAAGACTATTATTGATAATAATAGGGATTTGATGGAGCCGAAACCAATTGTAGAATTGCACACAATTTAGGCATCCTGCTGATGAACAGTAACTGTTTTGC
>JAOBBB020334935.1:0-10428 GCA_025331005.2 Zoanthus gigantus | reverse complement strand
ACGGAGAAACTTGGTTTTTACGGAGCAGCTGATTTTCTACGGAGAAACTTGGTTTTTACGGAGCAGCTGATTTTCTATGGAGAAACTCAATTTCTACGGAGCAGCTGATTTTCTAAGGAGAAAGTAGATTTGGAATGAGTGTAGATGATTACTTACACGAAGAAAGTGAGCTTTAATAGTGTGAACGCATCTTGTTTTGAGGTGCAGCCGTGTCCCTTATGGGCCACCGTAGGATTTTGTACAAGTAGACAATGAAACACTGGAGGCTTAAATACATGAAATAACTTTTCCTGGTGATATATAGCAGTGCAAAGATGGTAGGAAAGTTTAAAAAATACCAACAGTTATAGTTGCTGCTGCTAAATGGAAGGTTTTGGAACATGCATAGACCTGGAGTGGTACCATGGGATTGGCTCACCTAAAAAAAGAACACGTGCTTTGATTACGTCATAAAAAGTTACCTTATGTTATGCTAAATTTTGCTTGCTTTTTGCTTACTCTACTCGTGTACATATAACTCTATACTTTGCCGCCTCACTAGCCTCGCGTCTTCGCTGACTCACGGGAGAAATAACTGTAGTAGTAGCACAGATAATAACAGTTGTAGTAAAATGGGGGAACTAAGACTATGTTATCAATATATATATATGTGTATATACCAGTTTCCAGCAATAGACACTGGCGCTCTTAAGATGAGTGGACTTGGCAAAGCTATAATGTACTTGTACCGTCATCCAAAGGAGATAAGACAAAACAAAGATTTGGCCGGCAAACTTATCAGTGAGTATCGTCTGTCATTTTCTTTATGATATATAGTCAATTTTTTATGTTTACAAATGCAGTTAGAAACTAAAATGTTCTACAGGTTTGAAGTCTGTAACTTAGTTTTTGCTCGAGTGTATCAAAGTTTTTTTTTCTAAGTCCTAAAAAATTGATAGAATTCTTGATCAGCGCTTTGGCGTTGAGGCAAGCCATTATGAAGACTGAGTTAGAAAAAAGCTTATGTTACCAATTTATAAACTGGAAACGATATATCAAAATAGACCATTTTCGCATCTGTAGTAGCTGCTTTCTACAATTACAGCGGACTCAATTTGTACAGTGTTAGCCTTTTTGTGTTGTTAAGTATTCAAAAATACGTGCGAGAGAGAGCGAGAAGTCACATCTCCAACAATACACACAATTGTAAAATGTGTAAAACTACATTGGAATTTAGGAATATTTAACTTCATACTTATGCTAACACTGTACAAATTGAGTCCGCTGTCATTGTAGAAAGCAGCTACTGGAAATACGAAAATGGTCTATTTGGAAAAAAAAATTTACAGAACACCTTGGTGCGAATGGAATCATTTTGCATTTTAAACGTTAATATGTGCTTGCGTGTGTAATCGTCTTTCTGCAGTACAGTCACTGTACTTCTACTATACCGCCGCTTGGTTAGCCTAGTTGGTTAGGTGCCACTCTATCTTGCGGGAGGCTCGGGTTCGATTCCCGGCAGGACCAACATTCAGGGTCTTAATATAGTTGAGGAGAAGGTGCTGCCTTTGCTCTAACATCTACAAATGGTTCGACTTCGCGTCTTCTCAGAAAAGGACGTTAAACCGTAAGCCCTCGGAGACTAATGTGTTTGTGTGTGTATTTGTCTGTCATGTGAAAGGTCTCCGTCCACTTTAGAGGGGTAAAGATGGTGTCCCCAATTAGTAGGCCTTTGGCTGACTAAATATATATGACTTGACACCAAATAAAATCATTATTATTATTATTATTATTATTATTATTATTACTCGTGGTACCACGAGTCAACGTTTGGGTTCGATTTCTTTTTCTTTTTTCTTTTTTCTTCATGTCGCGAGTAGCGATTCGGTCCAGTGACTGCCATATTTGGGATTTGTCCCCGGTCCCACGCGTACCACGAGTAAAGGCTTAATGAGCCTCTTGTTATTATTATTATTATTATTATTATTATTATTATTATTATTATTATTATAGTTTTATAACTACATCATAATTTATTCCTAGATGAGTGGGCACGGCCGATATTTGGAGTAACAGCAAATTTCAAGTCAATGAGTCGCGAAGAGCGGGAGGAGCGGGACTATCAATTGATGCCAAAGAGAAGGCGCCTTAGGTAAAAAGTCTTACTGTCCTAAATTGCAGCCATTAATTTTCAACACGGGGGGGGAGGAGAGGGTGAAATGGGGGACAGATATGGGACATTTATAGTGTAACATTTCCTTTAACTTTGCGACCTAAAATTATTTTTAAAAAATTGTCGAACAATAAGTCTATGTCAAGATTTTTGTTTTGGAGTGTGATTCTTTCTTTTGCGATTTAGAGAGGGTTTCAAAAGAAATCAGTTTTTTTACACAATTTACAACTATTATTAAATATAAGAGCTCATTTTTCAATTGAGATGTGACGGTTATAGTTTTACTATGTACAAAGTTTAGTTACTAAATATAAAAGGTGGATACTTTAAATTGAGGCGCGATGGTTGTTTTTCAGCTCCGCAGAAGACGGCGGGAGAACCCCAAAGAGTATTGACAATGCCTTACAAGGAGAAAAAAAGTAAGAAACGTTGGGTTTGAACTACGAAGCTTTGTGGTTAGGAATTACTTCCTCCAGATTTGAAAACAAATTTAAAGTTTATGAAATTCGTGTCTTATTTTAATTGGAAGCCATCTTAATTATGTATTTTTCGTTACAGGGCCCTTCGTCCTGGGGATAAGGGTTTTGTCATGCGGGCCCGAGTCCCAGTCCCTTCCACGAGAGACTACGTCGTGAGACCCAAGTGGAACCAGGAACGCATGGACTTTTCCAAGGTAAAACAAACACGTGTTGATTAGGTCAACCTGTGCCAGCATCAGAAAGTTAATATCAGAACAGTTTCCATTTTAAAGACAAACGAATCGATATTTCTTGCAGCTTGTAACAAAAATTGCGTGAAAAAAGCTGTTGAAAAATCAAACTTCTGTTTTGCGCTACGTTGCGAGTTATTGAAGAAAAGAATGTAGTAAATAGAGCAAGCATGTATTTATTGCTAAAGTGCTCAACAACTTGAAGAAAAAGTAAAGGGAGCTTTTAATCTTGCTAAATTGCAAAGCAAGGTGCAAATTATGTCAAAACAATTTTACTATTTGACAAGTAAAGTTTTTCTGAATTTCACAACAGACGGCAGCGAGACAGAAACTAAACTTGACAACGAAAATGTCGGAGGAACAGAATCCGAATGATTATTCAACCTAGGTTGATATTGTTGAATGTATTTCATGTCTCCTACGATTACCTTGTAACTCGTCCAGGGAAAGTCAAAGTTTTTTATCCGCTTAACACTACAAAGCGGAGATAAACACTGGCTAATTACCGTTTCCAAATTTCATGAGCACTTAAGTCCAATTTTTTGGAAACTGATTCGTGATATTGTTAAGGCCTTCACGCTTATATTTATGACTCCATATTCAATATTATAACTCCATAATCAATTGTTACCCTCCGTTTTAAATCCAAAACAATGCTTTACACAGTTATGAAACACGACGAGTCACAAACAAGTGGTATTACATTCCAAAAGCAAGAATAAATTTCGGTGTTTTTATTATACGTTTTCAAGTTCCAGTATAGTAGTTTGGAATTCTGTAAAGGAAATTCTAAAATATATTAGAATGAAACAATTCAAAATTTCTGAAATCCAAGAAAATCTGACGAGGATAGAATTGTTACGGGGAACTAGCTCTTCACTTTCTACTTCTTTTATTTAGTTTATTGGTTTTGTTGGCCTCTGTCCTGGCCTCGGCAAAGCCGGCGTGGCTAAACTTCGGCCAGCACAGACGACCAACTTACTCGTATAACGACGGTAGCAAAAAAGAGGCAAAATTGATAGGCGCGTTTTACCATATCAACTGCAAACAATAAACACAACACAAAGGGTCACCGCGTGATCAAAAGAAAAGATCTAAACAAGAATTGACTTGCTACGTGACAGAATGTCGTATTAGTTATAGTGAATAATAATTTATTTAAAATGGTAACTATGAAACAACTTTCAACAGAAAAGCTGGATTATACACATCTTTTGACTCAATGGTTTTCAATTTAAAACCACGCACAGTTTTGTCTCGACTATACAACCATGAAGAAATAAAACTATACATCTTCTCAATGTTTTAACTTGTAGATAGCATTCACTGTGCTGAGCGCCGACCATTATCATTTAAAAAACAGATCTATTTTTCTCAAAATTTGTCCGGACAAAATTTCCAATAATTTGAGCATTTTTGGTCTGAAAACCGGTGGCTGTTATTACTGCCTTTGCAAATAAAGTGCCGTTTGTTGTGTGCGCTCCATAAATCACTAGGGCGACCAGGCTCGTATAGGCGAATCTTTGCTGACGTCATTGTTTACAATCTATTTCATTAGCATACAACTTTAGATAGCGAACGAACAAAGATGAATACGGTTTGTGTGTAAGACTTGAGAAAGCTTGTCAAGCTAACAAAGAGATGAAATTTTTGACTCTATGCAAGCAGTTTATAAAAAGATATCGCGGTCCCAAAATACTCAAAACAGCTGTAAAGCAAAAACATTAATGTGCCATAAACTCTCTGTAAAATCCCCATTAGATCACAGGAACAATGTTTAGCTTATTATTTTACAAAACACTCTCAATATACAGTGCTTCAGTTTTTGTAATCTTATTAGAAACTGGCGCACATATGCTAATGAAGGATAAAATATCAGCAATTATCCGCCTACTCTTGCCTAATAAACGGGGAGGACGCTTATTAATTTTTCGGTTTTTTCCGACCCCCTCCCCTGGAGCTTATTAGGGCCTCCCGTTTATTATTTCTGAGTAATTAACTAAACATTCTGCCACAGAAATCGGGGTAAAAACAACAGAAATCTGTAGTGTTTATGTCCTCGGAACTTTCATTGGAAACTGAATTTGCGTTCCTTATTTACGAATATAATACAATGTCTTTTCATTTTTATAAAATTGAAAATGTTCAGTCTAATATGATTGCCAAACTGGCATGTTTCATTAATCACGTTATTTGGTGTAGCATTTTTGAGTTTCTTTGACTGTGGCATGATAATAAGGTGAACCAAGGCCAAAACGTTATCAGGCAATTAGACTTGGTCTTACTACTGGGCAGGCGTGGATGGCGCAGTTGGTAAGATATCTGCCTTCCGACCACAAGGTCCCCAGTTCGATCCCCAGCTCTGCCAAGATTTGAACTGATTTGTGCGACTTTCTTTTCCGCCTAAGCTAACTCAGCTTTCCATCCTTCCAGGGTAGGTAAATGATTACCAGCGTCTGCTGGGAGCTAACCTGCGATGGATTAGTGTCCAATCCAGGAGGAGTCAAAGACTCTCATTCTTTTAATACTACTGAAACCAAAGATAAGCACCGACTCCACTTGGCTCATAAAGGATTTAGCTACTGAAAACGTTAACTTCCTAAACGGAACTAGACAAGTCTAGCATATCAAATTTACTAAAAATATTTTGAAGACTGGGTTAAACAAAGAAAACACACTACTTGGAACCGCTCGCTCCTGATTATTTTTTTTTGCCATTTGTTCTAGTGTATTATTCAAAGTTAAAAGACAGGACTAAGCCCGATAAAAACGTTCAAGTTTTTGGTGCCTCTAATCACCTTATAACAGCTTTCTCTCTACCTTAACTCTTAAGGCTGTTCACTTACCCTCGAGGTTGAACTTTTCAGCTGAAAAATGTAATCCCAAACTTGTTCATGCTTAATACGCCCCTGCACGTGGATGGTGTCTGGGAGCAGTTGCAGGAGGTCACTACAGGGTCCTGACACACAGTAAGCGTTAGTACCAAACTTGGCAACGTTTTGCATCATGACAAAGCCTTTCCAAACGGCAGGAACTTTCTTTGATGGAATTGACAATGGTGGTAGGACAGACGAGACAGATTCAGAGTCTGGAGAGCTGCATAAACAACATTAGGAATAGAGTTGTTGGTGACAAAAGATGATAATTAAGGTTGAGTGTGAGTCTAATAAGGATGAGGATGATGATGATGATGATGATGAGGAGGATGAGGATGATGATGAGGATGAGGATGATGATAATGATGAGATGATGATGAGGATGAGGATGAGGATGATGATAATGATTAGATGATGATGATGATGATGATAATGATGAGATGATGATGAGGATGATGATGATGATGATGATGATGATGATGATGATGATAATGAGATGATGATGAGGATGATGATGAAGAGGATGATGATGATGATGAGGATGATGATGATGATGATGAGGATGATGAGATGATGATGAGAATGATGAGGAGGATGAGGATGAGATGATGATGATGATGATGAGGATGATGATAATGATGAGGATAATGATAAATAATCGTTAGTGGCTGACTGATGATGAATAATTGATAATGAACGATCAATGACGAATGATCGATAATGAATTATCAATGATAAATGATCGACGACATGAACTATGAAGACTAATGATGAATATGAACGATGAGGATGAATGGTGGCGATCATCCAACGACAATGGTTATAACAATGTTGTGATAGTGGATGATGATAAATGATAGTGGTGAGTTACGAAAACAATTAAAAAACAATATGACATAAAATAAAATAAATGACGAGTCAAACTAAAACAGAAGAAGGTAAACTTGTTAACACTTACTTCATGTCCAGTGGGGGAGGGGAAGGTACAGAACTTTCTGCCAGTGCCTGGATTCTATACAGATAAATAGACAGTATTTTAGACTTTTCAAATAAAGGATTCAGTATGCATTTTGGTTTTGTATAGTAGAGTCTTTGTATGCACAGGGTTATCAAAATAAGCTAACAACCGGCGCATTTCACCGGCTACTCTAAAAAATGCACCAGCTACTCTATGACTACATACTTCGTGTAGCTCAATTTTCAGCATGGAAGCTGTATGATACTAAGAGAATTAAAACTGTACAGTTTATTAGACATGAAAACAAACTTGAAAGAAAGCAATAAATGGATGAAACTTGAGTGTGCTGCGATTGAAAACATTAGGAATTTTTCATCTCAGATCCAATATTGAAGATTACCGCGATGCTTAGTAGACTTGCAAAATACGTCATCATATAATCATGCAAGTGTATGCATGTGAGAAGAGAAATTCATAGCGACCGGTAGCAACGAAGGAAAGCGAACCAGGACTTTGCTAGATTTTAATTATGTTAAAAAGAGGAATTTCAATGAAGAACAAGATGAGATTGATCGAGGTAGCAATCGGGGTAAGAACTGTTTTGTGTTTTGTAGGGCCTCCCCTACTCTTTTGGCAACTCCAGCCACTCTAAATCTTCTTGACAACCTTGGATGCAGTTTTTGCTTATTACCAAACAAGCATCACTTATTGAAGGGCTACAAAATGAAAGGTTTTAAATTTAATGGCAATGTTTTCTATTGTAATTGGGCCAATCTAGGTTTTACAATATCAAAGCTGATGACCGTGAAAATGTACAAGGGAAAAATGCAATAAACTAAAGAATTGAGTAATGTTTTGGCAATGGCTTGGAGTTACTGTCCTCTTCATTAGCGTTAGTGGTGTGCCAAGGTTCCAAAGTTTTTCAAATTCGAAAAATTCCCTTGTCACTAACTCTGGTATTATTAAGTCAAAAGAGTGACTATTACGCCAAGCGTGAGTTGACAATATTAGAGGCAGTTTTATATATTTTTACATTTCGATAGCGCTCCTTTTCCTCGCTGAAAAACATCTTCTAGTCTCACCATTATAGCTCCAAGGACAACCAGCGCAAGGGATTTTATACACCACAGTGGTTTGAAGACTGATAGGAAACCGACACTTGGGAGAAGGGAAGTTTTGAATTCTTGTTACAGGGTCTTGTAAGATTTAGTAACAACGTTAATTCCATTCTTTCGAAGAAGATTTGTGAAGGGTTCTGTGATACCACGAACATAAGAAAGGCAGGCCATGGCAGTGGGTTTATTTGAAAAACCTGCCCACCAATTGAAGGAATAAGTTCCGTATATTTTTTTCTTTTTTTAAGACGTTAGAGATGACAGTAGATGGATAGCCATTGGCAAGAAGAGTGTAATGAACTTTAGATGATTTCCCTTCCACTGCACTTGGTAAATTAGCAGGGTAGGTATAATAATCAATCTATTGACTTTAATAATGCCAGAGTAATTGACAAAGAAATTTTTTGAGTTAGAAAAACTTTGGAATGTTGGCAGACCGCAAACATTAATGAAGCGGACAATAACTGAAAGTCGTTAGTCGCACTTGACAGCTTACGTTGTTGTAGTGGAGACAATTGCTACAGCTGACTCTCTCTTGGGAGGTTCCCCGGGGGGTGCTGTCCTGCCAGTACATATGCGGCAGTTGAGGTCAAACAAGTGAATTCGGTGCTCATCAGTAGTGTCAATCAACAGAACTGCTCCTGATTGGTCACTGCTATCAGGAAGTTCTGCGCCTTCTTTTGTGTGACTCTGTTCAAATTAAAAGGCAGAAATTAAGTGGAATAAATTTTAGTTTTGAGTTTTGCTGCATTTCACTTTTCTTAACCACAGTTCTTCGTATTTGAGTATTTTTAGTTTCACACCGAAAATTGCAATTACTCAATTACTATTTCGGTTGATGTTATGCCTTCTATAAATATTGCATTATCAGCGTACTGGGTTAGTAAGAAAACTTTGTCTTTAACAGTAATACCTCTGGGGTTTTCAAGGGTTTCCATGACTTTTCAGGGTTTTGGAAATATTCCAGGATTCCCAGAAACAGAGCTTGAGTTAACACTTACCTCTAGATTACTGAGATCTTCCTCATTTACTTCAACTTCACCCTGTCATACACCAAGTACAGACATTATAAACAATTATTTCAATTCTGCTGACCACACACTAGTTTAACTACTAAGCTACGCTTAATAGTCCTTATGCCAAAATGGCGGTAATTTTAATATTCATTTGTCTACATTCAAATTAGCCCTACTAGCCTTGTTCTTAAGTTAAACTTTTAAAAGAATAACTGCCACAAACGAGGCTAGTAGGGCTAATTTGAATGTAGACAAAAGAATATTAAAATCGCCGCCATATTGGCACAGGGTCTATAGCTCATGGAGCCAGCACTTACTTCCGGTAGTGATGTCTAGGTTGCAATCTAAGCTCTCCCTAGAAGGGACACTAATTCACCACAGCTAAACGTACATGGAAGTTCGTGCTCATTTTACCGTAAGAATGGAATGCTGAGTCGAACTTTGGTTTAAAAGAACATCACACAAAAATAGTTTAAGACTGCATGCTCTCTCTCTCTCTCTCTCTCTCTCTCTCTCCTCATCTTTTGATTTGGGATTTACCCAACTCTAACAGCAATCTCTCCAACTCCCACTCTCCATCTCGCTCGATTCAAGGCATCCTCCTTCTACAAACCAACACTCTTGGTCTCCTCCATTTGCATCTTCCACATCTTCTTTGATCATCCTTGCTTCCTGTTGCCCTTCACTTCAAACTCCAACATGTTGCTCAAAACATGCCCATCATCCCTCCTCAACACATGCCATACCATATTACTCCATTCACCTTTGCCATCTTTTATAAGTATGAAGAATATAGTTGTAAATTTAAATATTATCCATCGTGGAAATGTAGAAAAAGTAAATAAATATACTTAAGTGATTAATTTACAATATTTCGCCACTGGGAAATTTCATGTTTTGAATGTTTTGATTGCAACGTGCAAGCTTTCATCAAATGATAGAGTGAACTTCAAGAAGGGCTTGTTTCGAAACACCAGTCTTACTTAGTGATCATTGTTATGATTGACTGACCCAAATATTCTGTGATTGGCTGGCCTACTTGTTCCATGATTGACTTACCAAAAGTTCCTTATTGGATGACCTAATACTCATTCAATCATTGACTGGTAACTTTGATTTAATTTTTTACCCAGCTTTCATTTGCTCTTCCCATTGCTGAAAAACTCCAGAAAGAAACATTGCCACAAAAGCATGGCCGCCCACCAATGGTACTTGTAATGGCTCCAACTAGAGAGTTAGCAAAGCAGGTCAGTATGGTCTAAGTGATTTAGGTGTATATTTTAAATGGCTTCTTTTCTGCCGTTCTTTCTTTTCATTCATCCATATTTTTTTACTTTCATCCTTGTTTCCTTGGTTCCTTTATTTCATTCTTTGCGGTTTCTATGAATTCATACTTACTTTTTTTCTCCATCCATCCTTTTTTGCTTGCTTACTTCCTTTCTTCGTTCCTACTTTCCAATCATTCATTCACACAACATTCCAGTCGCGTATCCTTCTTTCATACACCCACCATTTCCCCTTCATTTTTCCTTCCTTCCTTCCTTCCTTCCTTCCTTCCTTCCTTCCTTCCTTCCTTCCTTCCTTCCTTCCTTCCTTCCTTCC
>JAOBBB020334934.1:0-19205 GCA_025331005.2 Zoanthus gigantus | reverse complement strand
AAACGGCAGGCTGAAACAAAAGTTTAATAATGGCGTTTCTTTATATCAGCTCAATTCCTTTTATACTTTCAAAAACAAAAAATAAACTTCGTTTATGGCTTCCATGTTATCGAAGCAAAAACCACTAACAATTCCTTGTGAACACAAAGTATGCCAAGAATTCATAAGGTGTTTTGTAAACAACCTAAATGATTTTAGCGGTTAACCGATTAAGTGTTTATGACACCACTTATAATTTGAAAGTAAACAAGTGTACGAAAATCATTTCTATATTGAAATAAAAAGAACTATGCAATTATTCACTAAAGATCTTTTATAATCAAATTCTTAATTTTATGCATCAACCAGTGAATGAATGTTTAAAATGGCTTGTGCTTGACTAAACTGAAACGTTGTTAAAAGCAGCAGAATTATATTGGGCTAAGTGATTGCTGTCTGTGGGGGTGTACTGGCATGGAAAAAATGACATGGTAACAGGAAATGTATTCGGAATTATACGGAGATCAAGGGGAAGACAAATGATGCGGTATACTAACAACATCACAGAGCTGACCCAGCTAAATATAATAGAGACCTTGAGAGCAACATTAAACAAAGAAAGCTGACGACGTTTCATCAAAACTGGATCAGCGGCGCATCAAACATGATGCTACTGCATGATGACGAAGAACCCGGAAAGCTTTACCATAAGATTAAGCAGCAACTGTTGTGCACATACGCCTGATGATGCTCCATAGATGTTGTGCTGTATGGCTAAAAGATCTGCTTCCATAGTTTTTAGTTTGAAATTAGTAGGAGATTCTTATTAGATGAAAGCAATGCTTTAGCTGGTTTATAGAGTGTTGGTAGATCAGAAATATATCGAGGTGCCAATTTGTTCAAGACCTTATAGAAATAACATCTTAAAAGTAATGCGTTGTTTTACTGGTAGCCAGTGAAGTTGCTTTAAGATTGGCGTAATGCTGTCATTTTTCCGTGTACGAGACAAGAGACAAGGCGTACAGCAGCATTCTGCACCCGCTGAACCTCATCTAGCAAGTATTGTGGCAGTCCAGCCAATAGTGAGTTGCAGTTATCTAGTTTAGATGTTACAACGGCATGTACTAATGAATAACGAAACAGTAAATTGTTAATCTGATAAAAATTTGTTTTTATAATAAATATAAACATTAACGCATTTATATAGCGTTTATCCAAAGCTCTAAGCGCTTTACAAATGAATACAAGTTCAACAGCTGAGAATCTTACTCTTAGATAGTCCGCAACTGTAGCTCACATATTTGAAACATTAGGAAATGCCCACAATGCAACAGACAAACCACAACACCGGGATCTCTAACCGACGCTTTTAGATAAACGCGTGGGTTCTTTTAAGCCCCTCGATAAAAGGTCAAGAGAACGAACCAACGATTCATCGCGAAGGTCTATTCATTTGCAAATGTTAGACCAAAGGTAGCAACTTCTTCTCAATTATTTTAAGAACGCGAGTGTTGATTTGAAGTGTATATATCGGTTGTGGGTTTTTTGTATTTATATATTAATGTCCTTATCCTTCTAATTGTGACAGGCGCAAAAGAAAAATTCGATTAGGAAGCAAGAGTCTGGTTCTAGGGTAGGTCCGGTCTAGTTTCTATTTATCTGTTCAATTTACGTAGCTGCAACACACCTCGCTACCATATTTTACTAGAAAATATAAAAGATATGTAAAAACTGGACCGGTCTCTCACTATCAAATTCTGCTTCTGACGTCAATGAACAAAAAAATAATATGATAGTTACCAGCCTCCCATGGCTCGGTCAAGGTAAAACCGGAAGTGATTTTCCCAAACTTTAAACGCAAATTACACCATGAAGAATAATCTTAATCGAAATTATCTTTTTTGATCTTCATTAAAAGGATAAAAAGCATGGTAAAACGACCAACAAAATCCACCAACTCGTCTCGCAACATTGCTGCGAAACAGGATAAAAAGCGATGCTGCGCGTTATTCCACCCACGTACAAACTTGTCTAGCATCAAAATAATCTGTTGCAAGTTGCAAAATGTTTGTTGCAGAAAGTAGAAGATCGTTCTACTTTTTCCAACAAAACTTGTAGATGCTGCGCGTATTACTACCAAAGATCAACTTGTCTCGCAGTAAAATGACGTCGCGAGAAATCACCTGGTAATATTAGCCAATGAAAAGTCTGGATTCACTCAAATGCAACAACTTTATTTGCTGCGAGACAAGTTTGTACGCGGGCGAAGAAACGCGCAGCATCGATTTTCAAACTGTTTTGCAACAATGTTGTGAGAGAAGTCGTGAGATTTTGTTGTTTGTATTATCGTGCCTTAAGAACATTTTATACATACAAAAAAACAACAACTGATATATATACTTCCAAGATAATCATGCTCTATCGACCGAGGTAGCCTGGCCTATACCATATCATAAACAAAAAAAAAGACAAAAGAGAAATGAAAAAAAAAGTTGGGTAAACAGTTAAAAAGTAAGAGGACTCAAATTTTTATTACGATTTCGTTTTTACTTTGCATACATACCTACTGTAATCCTAAAACTGAATGAAAAACTAAGATTGGTGGTTGTGTTGGAAGGATTGTTAAGGATGAGTAAAACTAAAAAAAATATTTCCGAACTGCATCAAAACCCCTTGAAAATAAAATCAAAATTTCACATCAACCACTAACAAATCCTTTGTTACCTTAGCAACCGCAAACCAAATAGTTTAGGATTTAACGTCTAGTCCCCCTTTCAAATACAATAAATATATATTTTGTTTGAAACGAAAGTAACAGGGCGCTGAAACCACAAAGCCTAATTTGCTATAGAAAGTTCAACTGAAAACAAGTGGACTATGCAAAATTACATCCATGTGGCACTAGAGACTTTAAGCAACGAGGACGGGTACGTCAATGGCGACGGCACAGATAAATCATATTTCTGGTTAACACTCTTCTTCTTTGTGCGGGTTATTAGGGTTTTGTTTTCTTCGCCTTGAATTTTGTTGGCAGAAAACGACGGAATGTTTCTCCATGAAGGTAAAAAAATACTGAGAACATTTTTATTGTTACTAATACTTCCTTGTGGCCCAGAGAACTCTAAAAAAGGTCTTTTCACGTTTTAATTTTAGTGATAACTCCGTGCAGGTCCTCAGCCCGATGCGTCGCCGTCGATGTCCTCATTGCCTATCTTCGCTAATGAAGACAGAAATGGAGACGCAAAGAACGATGATCGTAAATACTGTAAAAACACGTTAGAATGCATTACGCTGAGCACCTGCACAAGTTGTCGCTAAATTTAGAACGTGAAATGACCTTTAATAGAGTTCTCGGGACTACAAGGACGTAATAAAAACGTTCTCTGCATTTGTTCAGCTTCATGAAGAAACATTTAATTGTTTCTACACAGAAAGTTTAAGATGGAGAAAACAAAACCCTAATGACTCGCACAAAGAAGTAAAGAGTAAACCAGATATGAGATTTTTCCTGAGCCGCCGTACGTCGTGCGCGTTCCCGACCTCGTTGCTTTAAGTCCCTAGTAACAGAAGACGGCTGGTAAAATCCTAGCTGAACCAGTAAACAGTGAGCTTGGGATTCAACTCAAACGGCGAATTAAAAGACTTGCTTTCTCAAGGAAATTTTACACCCAACATTATCCCAAGGGGTGGCCTATAGTAAAGGCTGAAATGTATTAATCACGTGGTAGACTTCAGGGTTAACATTTTACTGTACGTGGAGCTAGAGCTCCCTTAAATCCCAAAGGGGATCCATGGAAGGGGGACTTTTTATATACCATTCATCTAATCAGTATATTGTTAAATCGCTTTATCTTGAGAACGGAATACTTTTTGATTAAAGTGCGAAGGAGAATAGGTTCAAGCAAAAAGCTCAATTTGGGTGTTTTTTGTTCGGATGTCATAATTTCAGGTTCTAACTTTTCAATTTAGAGTTTTAATGAACTGCTTCTTCAATTATAAGTCAACAATTTTTACAGTTTTTCACATCAGTGGGTCCCTGACCTAGTGCCTAGTGCCTAATCATATAAATGCTTGTTTTAAAATAATCAAATAGTTTGCGTTGTCAGCATCAGGTCCATTGAACAATGTTAGGTAAACATAGATTGGTGTAATGATTCAATCCTATACTTCTGATCTTTCTCTTGTCCCTTAAAAAATCAGAAAAAACTGTAAGATCTGTGAATCCTGAGGAACTAAAACTAAAAAAATGTTCACATTAGGGCCATTTATACGGGAGAAAAACAAGTGATGATTTAGCGAAGATGCGCCCAAAATAGGAAGCGATCTGTACCATTTTTACGTTCGCGTTCTACTAAAATGCAAATATGTATTCGAGTCTTATTTTCGATACATGCGCATTTATAGTTCACATCTTATTTAAGACCTGAAATCATTTACACGAGGAAGTTCAGGACTTATTTAAGAGGCGGACTAACTAAGAATAGTCAAAAATTCTGTTCCAAGATAAGACGCATCTTATGTACTGTAAGTCGCGTTTACAATAAGACGCGAACGCTTGTTTTGTAGCATTTATACAAGCACTTTGTGTCTTACTTAAAACGGGTCTTACATAAGATGCGTCTTATTGTCTCCTGAATAAATGACCCTATTGTGTGCTAAAATTCAGTTTCTAAAACAGAAAGCTCATGTACAGTTACAGCTTGCATCCTCGATTATCCGAACCTCGATTATCCGAACACCAAAACTGGCTCATTATTATTTTTATTCCAAACAGATTTTCAATTAACGTGGCTTCTTCGATCGGCCTGAATGTTTTGCCGTTTCAAACCAAATAAATCTCAAATAAAATGCTTTTGTAAGCATACAGTATAGTCTCCTTTTTTACCTGCGCGAGAATACAGTTGTAAGCAGAGCACAATTCAATCCTTTTCTCAGAGGATATAAACTGATGTTTTCTTTCGTCAACTTTTGAATTTTGTTAACAAATTATGTTGTAATTATCATGAGTATCAGACACAAAATATAATTTTCTTTTCTGCCGTGGTTTTCTCTTCAGTCATGCCAAAAACCTACCCTTTAGTGGGAATGTTAAACGGTCAAAGATCATCCTCGATTATCCGAATTTTTGGCGTATCCGAATGGCCCCTCTTTAAATTGAGTTCAGCCTGTTCGGATAATCGAGGATGAACTGTATCTATCTCTACTTGGAATGTAACTTGAATTTAATATACTAAAACATATTTGGATCCAATCAAAAGAATCTAAAATCCATTTAACTGAACAAGGAATCCAGTTAAGTGAATTTGGGAACAAGTCAAGAACATATGGAATCAGTAAAAATAATCTCGAATCCAGTCAAAAGAATCAGTAAAGGGAATCTGTAATCCTGACACAGCCCACAAAATCTGGGACCCAGTTAGTGAAATCAAGAACCAAGTCAAGAAAATCAGGAATCCAGTTTAACTTAGGGAATCTGAAACTGAGAGTTTGAAATCTCCAAATAATTCATTATTAGAAACTATTATTGATTTTAAAGAAGCCAATAAAATACAAACAAAGTTAGCCAAGTTACACTTGACAAACTAGGTTTGTATTCACAATAATTATACTTGGAATTCAAGAGCTTAAAAAGGCAAGCAGAGAGACAAGAAAAGCTTAAAGTTTGTTTTCACACAAGCCATTTCCATAATTTTTTTTTGTGCAACACAATACCTTTAGTTTTCTAAGTTCTTCATAATTTGAATCATCTGTTGGCAGTTCAAACCTGCACACAGGGCAGGAATTTGTCTGCAAATAAAATTCGAGAGTCATTTGATTCAGCATTCTGGAATGATTTCAAGGCTTCAAATCAATGATTCAGTATCAATTACCAAGGCTGCTAACCAGAGTCAGAGTGGGGTATAAAACCATGATAACGACATACAAATTATTCACCCTGACCAATGAGCCACGTAGGTAGATAGGTAGGTAGGTAGGTAGGTAGGTAGGTAGGTAGGTAGGTAGGTAAGTAGGTAGGTAGGTAGGTAGGTAGGTAGGTAGGTAGGTAGGTAGGTAGGTAGGTAGGTAGGTAGGTAGGTATGTATTAAGCTAAATTATCATTGACTCCCATAAAACCTTCAAAAGATCATAAAAGAAGCAAACATACTGATACATTGAGTTAAAAGTGCTGAACCTTGTATTTGCCTGTTGAGAGAAAATAGCATTATCAGTTGCAGTGGCATGATCACAAAGCCAAACAAATTATTTTTTCTATCGTTATTGTCTACAGATACGCAATCACACTATGGTACTTTGATAAAACAGAAAGAGAAACTTTTCTGAAAAAAGGTAAACGTAGCTTGAAAGAATGATGATTCAAATTAGTCAATGAGTCATGAGTCAAGTTATGAATCAGCCAGCGGTTTTTCGCCTAAGTTTAGGATTAGGATTAGGGTTGGGAGTGGCTTTAGGGTTAGGGTTAATTAGGGTTAGGGCTACCGGTGTTTTTTTCTCAGATTAAATATTTTGATTCATAAGTCATTGACTCGTAACTCATTGAATCGTTTAAACATTAATCTCGCTTCTTTAATTTTCTCTGTTAAGAGTTTATTTCTGTTCGTCCTTTCCCACCCGGAAAAGTTATGTTTAGGTTCATACTCTAATTAAAGTGAAGACGACAAGTAGGTTTTAATTTGTTTAAATTATTCTCGAGGCCTAAATCTACATCTAAAACTATTTACATTAAAAGAGACGATTTTGCATAATCGGTCAGAGCTTTTGTTTTTTACTGGTAAAAATTTGTATTTGTATGAAGTTGGTGTATTGAGTTTTACATCCACGAAGTACTAAACTCGGTTCCTAAAAATGGATGGCGCTCAAGCATCGGACCCATACTCGGCCGTCGGGGCGGGCGCTAGGTCCGGACGAGTAAGATGGCGCGGTTTTGTTTCCCATGTGCATGCTTGTGTGAATTTCAGCTATATTCACCTATTAGTAAGAAACGTTTGGATTTATTCTATTTTATATTTTTGTAATGACTATGTATAACAATTGTTAATTTTCCTTCTTTCATAGAGCGATTAACAAGATTCAACAAACTGTTGAAACAACAAAATGAAAGTCAGGTAATATGAACGTACAAACATTTTTTTCTCGCTACGTTGAATAGTTTTAAAGTGCCAATAGCAAATTAAACTACAGCGCATATTTCGGACGCTTCGATTCTCAAGATTTAATTTTTTAGTCATTTATCATCAACCATGATTAGTTTCCCTGCTCGAAACGTCGGCTCCTGGCACTGATTTACAGCAATCATGCTCATGAAAACATTTTCAGCCTCGTGTTATCAAAATTACGGCTTTTTAAGCATTTGTTTATGCGTTGGTAAATATTGTAGATCTCATTTTTGATTAATTTTTTCACTAGTCAAAAAGCCTGTTTATTTTACTTATATATCACATGTTAAACAAAAGAAATATTACGCAATCAGGCTACGGTTTCCAAGCCGTGTTATACGAGGCAACTTTTTCAGCAACTTGCAATGCATAATTAGACGGCAAGTATAAAAATTCCAAGTGCATACTGAGATGTTAAATGGAACAATATTATTTTTTGCAACTTAACTTAATTTAAAAACAGCAGGTTTTTTTGCAGTTCATGACATTGCAGCTCCGAAGCTTGTTTCCCGGTACATGTTAACACACGCTGTAATTGGCTTTAGAAGGACGCAAAGAGTAGATATAGTCATATACGATTGTTTAACTTTTTTGCAACTTGCTTCACGAACTTTTCATTGCGTTGCTGCAGTTGCACAGAGAGATGTTACGCGCAATCGTCAACAATCTGCTACGCAGTAACCTTGTCTAACATAATAAGGGTTAACATTTTGGCACGAAATATCGCGGAGAATGTCTGCCGTATGAAAACTGGTTGGATATATAATGAGATATGCACATCTGCATGGCTATAAATAACCACAGCTTTTAAAATGATAGTGATGAAAAAGAATTGATTTGCCACTCAAAACGAAAAATAGAAAGACAAATAGAGCTTTGGACTTGGGGCCAGAAGGAAGTCCTATTTATAATTGTCAATTAATCATATTTCACTGAAAAGAAGCTATAAAGAAGTAGCAACAGCAGACACAGGAATGAAGCTTGCACAGGAATTAAATCGAATGCATCATATAAACTGGCCGCAGTCTAAATCATTTTTCAAACAAAAGGAAATATATTAATTGTAAATTAATTAATTAATAATTAATTGTACACACTCTAGTTTACATCAGTATATTGTTAGGGAAGAAAACAGCATCGCTTGTGTATTTGGTGTAGCAGAACACAAAAAAAGTGCATGTTAAAGGAAAACGAGACCAACCCAATTTTCTTCTGCTTTTCAAGCGATCTACTATGTATATATAGCGTTTTTTTATTATTGTCTAGAAACAAAAGCATTACTTTTTTATTAAATTGTGAAAATTAAGTTCTCGTCCATTTTACTGAAACGTTTTTTTTTGCGTTGTGCGACATCATTCTGGATTAGGGGCTTATTTTCTAAATACATATATACAACTTTTACACAATTACAAGTATATAAACGGTAATTGCATCAGTGCACTGGCAAGCCTAATATAATTGCATTTCTTTACCACGTTGCAGAAAAGAGAAGCTATGCCTACGGTCTTCAAAATACCTGGAGAAGTTAGTCATCGTTGAATTAGCTCTCGCTACCAGTATTCAATACAAATCGTTTTCCCTCTTAAAGAGAATATCAACAGTTATAGTTCACCTTCCATGACAACGGACGTACACTAGTGGATATCCAAGTTGAAAAATCATGCAATAAATTTCGCTCATAACATGGAGATTGAGTGAACGTCTGGGAAAAGGTGTAACGGAATTCTTAGATAGATGCACAGCTTAGCGGTTCTCAAAGATTACGACAGTTCTCAATTTTCGTCACTCTTGGCTTTAAATCCCCTTGGACAACTAAGCCCGGTGCCAGTCAGCTATAAACGGTTTTAGGGGTCTAGCGACAAGCGACAATTTGTTAAACAGAGCTTCGACTAAAACAGTAAGAAATAATTCTAAAATATTAAGTTTTTCATGGAGACGATACTCAAATTTTATTATTTTGTTCAACAAATGCACGCGCATCGTTAATTTAAGTTTTACTTGAGATTTTACATACCATGGGATTGTATGATTGATGACTCGCAAGACCCTGCATGAAGTCGGCTGAAAACCCTAGAAACTCACCATAAGACTATGCGTCTTGAGAAGTTTGAATTTTATGAGCTCAGCAATGCAAAGTTTATCCTCTAAGTAAATGTGCCATTGTTGAAAAGCCTTTCTGCAAAAACAATTGTAAAATGCCATATTGTAATCTGAAACTCTCTATATTTAACCCTTTTTTCTGTAACTAGTTAAATACATTATTGAAATATTAAAATATATTTCAGTTCTCTTTAGCAATATCACAGTGCGTGAGAATTTAATTGTTGATGAGTGAATGTGAGTGGTGTGTTTACAAATACACCCACGCGCTGGCGACGCAATGAACTTTTAAAAATTAACGCGAACAAGAAAATTTTCAGGAGCAAGCTAAGTAGCGAAGCATTCACTGAAATTTGTCAAAAGCTGAAATTAAATCGTAAAAGAAATTTAACAAATGCCTTGTTGTAGAATTTATCAGCATATCCTTTAATATTGGAAGTAAATAGTTGTCCCCGTACCGACTGGCTTTCACCGAAACTGAAGTGAATAATTACATTAGCATATACCCAACCAGCAAATCAGTGAGAAACACGCTTTTTTCAAAAAATATATTTCTTTTTCATTTTCCGTCTCGCTTTCTTGCCCAGAGATAAAATTTTTGTAAACATTTGTTGAGCTCACTCTTTGACATTCTTTCCACTTCTATTTCGAACTCATTCTGCTGTTGATACCACTCTATAAGAAAGAAATAATTTTGTTTATTTATGTATCTTGAAGTCAGTAGTTTTTTTGTTTAGATACACATGAAAATTGTATATAAACAGCTTCGTGTCTCCGCGCCGGCAATTTAGTTGTGACACTTTGAATTTGTTTACTTGTGAAAAAGTTGTTCTTAAATCAGTTATTTCTTACCTCGAAATAAGTTAACCTTTTTTGTGTTTTCGGGAGCTGCTGTTTATTTGTAAAATTTCAGCTTCGCTGACACCTTTTAGAAATAGCGACGCCATCTTGTTTTTCCCGATCGCTAATCAGAGAAGATCCTGGATATTCACTTTTTAGGGAACCAATCAGAGAACGCGAAAACACTCTTCGCTGGTCTGGTATATGCTAATAACAGATAACTAACGAACCGAAATCACGTGATAGAATCTGACAATTATGCTCGCGGATTTTTAATGAAAGATTGATTATTAAAGTAAAATAGTGACCACTATGAAATATATTGGTGTTGAACAGCAATGAAAACTTCGTTTTGGTATACATCTCGCGAAAGTTATCGCCATTAAACTGATTTGCAATGACTAATAAGCATTTTGAAACACAGTAAACCCCCAAGCTATAAACCTTCGTCTAAAACGTTTAAAATGTTACCAATCTCTTATCAAAATCTTATCAATCTCTCGCCGATTATGTTCCTTGGAAAAGAACTCAAAATTGCAGACGTCGCCAAAGACCTTGGAGTTATCTTGGACAGTCAGTTAATGTTTAGTGATCATTTCAATTCCCTGGTGTCCTGCCCGTTATGGCTAAACTTTGCTCAGTTAACCGTATTAGCCACTTACTTGATCGCAAGACACTCTTAACTGTAATTAATTGCCTAGTCTTTAGCAAATTATTCTATTGCTCATGCATCTGGGCTGGTAACAGCATGAAAAACATTGCGAAGCTGCAACAGGTACAAAATTTTGCAGCCCGCATTGTCGCAGATAAGAGGAAACTTGATCACATTACACCAACAACTCTGAAAGACCTAAAAATATAGAGTCACATACAGCTTAGAGACATTGTAATGATCTTTAAAATAAAAAACTTATTAGCGCCAAAATATCTCACTGAACTTAAGAGAACACTTTGCAATTCTACAGTTGGTTTCGGCTCCATTAAATCCTTTTTTCCATTAACGCGTAGGTCTTTTAACACGTTTTACACTTACATAATTTCTTCTATTTCTTATTCTGTATGTTCTTAATTAATTTTTCAAATTTTTATAAACAATGTAATATACCTTCTTTTTTTAAAAAAATTTAATTATATAATTAAATAGTTTTTATAAATGGATAGATTTTTTTTTCATTGAAAAATGGAATGAAAAGCCCTTCTGGGATGTGTGATAAACTATGAAGTATGCATATGTATAGTTTGCAATGCAAAGCTTTCAAAGAAATGGAAGTCGACTCTGATAAAAAATAAATTAGTTTTTGTTAAGCTCAAAAAAACTCCCAATACGAACTTACAACAACTTCAGTTCAAAATGTTTTCAATATTTTAATATTGTTTCGGATCTCCTTTTAAAGTACAAGCATTGTTTACATGTCTTTTTTGAAAGTTTTGAATGGTTTGGTTAATTCCAGAGAAACACAAAAACTAAAAGTTATTAATGCTGTTTGACAGACTTTCTGTTGCATTTCTACCTTTGGCAGTAAATGATTTTAGTTAAGCGCTTCTGCTATCCAGAAAAACACCCCTTCCTCTTCCACGTTATTGGTTATTTTAATGCCGAAAAGAGTACGGTCGTGTCACGTAATGCTTTTTGAAAGTGATTTGTAGGGCGATCGGATGACGCACTTATGTTTCGCAAATCACGTCTAACAATTCAAGAAAGCTTAAATATGGGCAGTCTTTGGATATTTTGGGATGCAAGAAGTGAAACACAAATAGGAAATGGAACTAATACATTTATATGGAACTGAGAGTTTCACCGCATTTTGTTCATACTGGGAAGTCGCCATTGACTATACAAAATGACGGAATGAATGAGCGATGACGCAACCCGTGCGTGACGTTGAACATGAACATAATGTAAAGTATGGCACGTTTGAACTCGGTGTTATGGAAAAGTTTATTTTTTGGCTTCTTATATTATGATATTAAACACTAAAACAGAAAAATAGAAAAAAGTAAGTTTAATGGGATTGAGTAAATAAACTAATGCCAATTGTTTTACCGCAAAATTGGTTTATTTATTTGTTATATTACGCAGAGACAATCGTATAGTATCCGGCAAATGCCAGTGTCAAGTACTGAAAAAGCGACGTGCAGCTCTTTTTAATTGAATCAAATACAAGAAAATGAGTCAACCCTACAATGTTAAACACATGAGCCACACTAACAGGCTACGCCATTTGCTTAAACTCTCTCTCTCTCTGAATACTAGACTGATCGAGCTAAAAATATTGAGCAAACTTGGCACTAGCTATAACAAAACGGTGCAAACTTAAATGGCAACAGAAATATTATAAGCATCTTCAATTCGATCGTAGAGTGCTCAGTAAAACAAATATTTTAATTAGAACAATCTCAGTCTGCACAGTAAATATAAATATTTAAGAACCTAGTGTTTACCATTTTAACGCAGAAGATCAGCAAAGAAAATGAACTAAAAATTCAAATTTTCGAAAAGCTACTCGTACTGTACTTTGTCGTCATTAGTGTTGAAAAATTATCATTTCGGTTGTCTTGAAAGAGTTATGAAAATGTTCACAAATGTATGGAGGGAACCATAAATAATTCCCCAAACAACGTGAATACATAAATACACACAAACATACACGCTGCACAGTTGCATTCATACAAACGTACCGTACGTGCATGGATGCATACATACATACATAAATAAGATTGTAGAAGAAGCAGATTGATGATACATTTTAGAAATAAGACAACATTTTCGAATTTCCAAGACATGTTTCGATTAAACATTGATCCAAACATGTCTTAGAAATTCAAAAATGTTGTCTTATTTCTAAAATATATAAATAATTGACAAGCAATAACAAGAATGACAGGCCGGGACACCGCAACAGTCTGGCCATACAGCCGGCCCAGAAAGTAAAAAAAAAAAGAAAAGAAAATTTACTATCAATTTACATGCAGCAAGTGATTTAGTGGACGGGCAATAATACATTTTTCAAAACTGATAGACTTAAAGGTTCTTGGCATGGATTTTGCAGGTCGTACAAAGTAGGGGCTGCACTGTCTATATTACAGTTTCTTAACTGATAAGCCGCCGGATTCAGATTTTCGGGTTTCATCGTTGATAAGACTGGGTTAAGTGGTCAAAATCCGACAGCTTTTGAAGAAAAAAAACAATTTTGATAAGAAATAGTTTTGCATATTTAGGAACATACTGAATTGCTGGGTGACCGTGTTTAATCAGTTGTAAATAGATATCTGAACGGACATAACTAGAATGCTGCTGAAAAAAATAGCAAAACAGTTACTGTTCATCAGCAGGATACCTAAATTGTATGCAATTCTACAGTTGGTTTCGGCTCCATTAAATCCTTTTTTCAATTAACGTGTGGGCTTTTAACACGTTTTACACTTACAGGTAAAACAGAACCATTCAAAACGACAAGCCGTTATTCTTGACCTTGCAGAAAACAATCTATATCTATTAGTTCAACTCGTAAGATTTGTTAACTGATCAATTGTTCCAGTGTTTTAAAGATTATTTCTTTGTAACTGAACACATAAATTTTTAAATAAGTTTAAATGATGCTCTCTGTTTTTGCTAAAACAAAAGGTATCTCATCAAATCTTGATTTAGTTTTAAACAATGAACTAAAAGATATTATTTTTAAAACAATGTTTTACTGCTTATTCAAACAGGTAAAGATGTAAATGAATGATTTATCTTTATAGATATATGATAAGATTTCAAAAAAATTGAATAAGAAACGAAGCAATTGTATATTTCTTAACCCATGACTATTAAATTTTCTTCAAAAACCAGTTCTGATTTGTTAAAACTGGAGTGCTTGCCAAATAAATAGAAATTTTGTCTCAGATTTAATATCAAACTTAAAATAAAGTCGTGTTTAATATTTGTCAGACCATGAATGATTAAGTCAGATGTTAATTGATATTTGTGAATTTTCTTTGAAAGCACGAATATTGACAAAATACTTTGAACTTTTGACTGGGTGTGTGACGTTAAACACGACCCCAAGAGATTTTGAGGTGACTGGGACCTAGTTGTTCATGAACGCAGACACGTTTAGTCCTGCAGGCGGCTTATGTTTATATACTGCGGATAAGTCAACATGCAGCATTCAATACAACTCACCGACAGCGAAACAAAGAAAGATTTCAACATTCGTCTTCATTTGAAACCAAAATGTCATTACTTCATCCATTTATTACCTCTACAATTGGACTTTATGTTGTCTCCAAAATTCATCCCTCATGCAAAGTTTCCAGGGAGCTGGTGCGGAAACGAAAGAGATACCCTGGTAAGGTTTTGGATTTTTGAATTTGTATTCACTCTTTGTATGAAACCGTTAGTTGCTTTTTAAAAAAGGTTCGTCAGTTTTAACGATAAATTATATTTGTTCTGATCGGATTCCTTATTTGTCCAATTTCTTAAATTTCGACTCAATGATTAGTAATTTTACGACTCTTACATAATCACTGTGAAACGACTGATAGCTTCTAACTGACTTATTTTACCGAATGTAATCTAACGAATTCCGGCAAAATATTGTTTTGGAGATACAACTCATTGTACAAAAAATATAAAGAGCAATATAATTTAAACTATGACGAGGTTCTTACAGCAATATTTATCCAGTTTTAGTATATAAAGCGTGGATCCAAATCCTTTATCTTACTCCTTAGACTTAGAATTAAGGAGAGAATTTTTCGCTGAATTACACCGTTTTCGAAATTATGCGTAAAAACTGAATTTCAACCTGGAAAATTTGTGACTGTCAGAACTTTAGTGAGTCAAATAGTGCAAAACACGTTGTAAAGATTGAGCAAATATTTGCTTTGTCTGAGGAAGGAATAGATCAGTCGAGCAACAAAACTTTGTCTAAGGGAACTTCATGCCACTTCCATTGTTTCAAGTTACTGAGTTGCACTGTGGGACAAAAACAGTGTAACAAAAAACAATTATACAATCCAGTAAGACTGAAGTAGCGAGTACGTTTAGTAACCAAACTTTCATTAGTATTGATTGCAAATAATTCAGCGGAATGGTAGACGCCACTGATCAGGTTTTCAACAATACTGACACAATTTCTTGGCCTCGGCAAACATTGTAACCAATGGCTTTCCTCAATTACTCGCACCTTAAAAACAAATAAAATACATCAGTTGCTTTAAGTAAAGACTATTACTGTGTTTGTGCTGGCTTTGATAGTTGAATGTTTTAATCAAATTATACAATTGCAGTTTTCAGGAATTATTATACCTAAGAACTGAACTAATACTCGGTCATCGTAATTTTACAAAACTAGTCATAACAGTTTCGCAAAGAGTTTTAATTTGATTCATAAACTGACAAGCTTCTAATTCCAGTCAGGTAATGATCATGACTGTGTAAGTTTTAAAATCTTCAACTTAAAACATGATTTTCAGTTGAAATGTTTTTATTAGAAAGCTAAGGTATAAATACCTTGCATTTCAAAAAAGATTGAAACACATGAACGATTGTTTTCTTCAGTCAGTCTTCTTAATTGAAACAACTGGAGTTTTTGTAATCAGCTCAAATTCTCTTTTTTCAGTTGATTTTCATCTTTGGATAAACTAAACATTAATCTTTGGTTTCTTTTCTATTTAGCACCTATGACTGAAAAACTAAACAGGTACAATGTTTCAGCCACTTGATTTTGTCCATATACTGATTTAGGTTACACAAACGCTAACAATAACATTCCGTTTGTACTGAATGGTACATGGAAAGAGTGAATATAGTATTTCTTTTTTAACGAACATTTACTACCAGTATTTATAACATTTTAGTATTTATAAGTTATTTCGTTTCCTTATTCTTTACAATGATTGAAAGTGTAG
The DNA here is from genome assembly GCA_025331005.2 of Zoanthus gigantus. Taxonomy (NCBI): domain Eukaryota; kingdom Metazoa; phylum Cnidaria; class Anthozoa; order Zoantharia; family Zoanthidae; genus Zoanthus; species Zoanthus gigantus. The sequence continues at coordinate 3,234 of JAOBBB020334934.1, read as the reverse complement.
AGTTTGTCAGTAAGGAGTCAAACCGCGGTTTTGTTGTATTATATTCATGCTGAAACCGACGTTATGGTTTTGATTTGAAAAAGCGTATGGCCACAGTCATGTAACGCATTATAGTTTCCGAGCTTTTCACTGTCATCAACTATATGAGGCTTGTTTTTTTATTGTAATCATACTGACATGCAGTAGCATCGCAATACTCACTCAAGTTTAACTTTTAAGTATAGTCTCATTAGAGAGATAGAATTCACTCTTTTATCATTACCAGTGTAGAGTTGAGAAATTTCTAAAATTTAGACACCAATTTTTTAAAAAAAAATTAAGCGTCTTTGTATGATAACTAAGGAACAACTAGATCAAACAAGCTATAGGTACAGATTGAATGAGCCTACTTAGCAAGCTATTTTAGAGAAATTCGCTATTGCTATTTTAAATATTTAGACTAACAGCTAAAGAGTAAAGGTTGGCTTGGATCATTTAACTCCGGGATTTTTTTTCTGTTGAACGTAGCTAGAAGCTGTAGAAAATTTTTTAAAGCGAATTTACTACTTTGGTATTTGACGATGGCTTCGCTGATCTGAAAATAACGCAAACTCCATGCGCATGGACGAATTTTAAAAGCCGAAGTGGCTTGTGGGATCTATAATACTAAACACGTGATTCTTTCCGATATTGTGTTTGAAGTTGAGAATTTGTTTGGGAGAATGTTTTTGCATAGATAGCTAATCTGAATTAGAATGTGATTTTTAAATTCCCTTAATCCAGTTTTTGAAGATCGTAGCGAGATGTCGTGCCTGCAGGCTGTGGCAGGAGAGAATCCATGTGATTTTTGTGCAAAGAAAGAGACGCCATTTCGCTGTCCAAGATGCAAGTCTGCGTTTTACTGCTGCAGAGAACATTTGAAGTCTGACTGGAAATTACACAAAAGAAAGTGCACCGGTTATACTGAAAGTGGAAATCAGCCGGCGATAACGGATCGAATATGTTTGCGAGACAATGGCTTCATTGGTTTGGGAGCAAATCCCTACAGTAGCGATCCGTATCACGTAAACCGAACAATGCAAGAGAGTCAAAATGAGCTGGCAGATTTTGTTGTTAACAGTCTGTACCTAACAGGCCATTGCATCGTCGATAATTTCAACGGAAACACATTAGCTATCGAAATTTTAGAGGAAATGAAAACTCTTTCGAATCATGGTTGTCTTGAGAGTGGTCAGCTTGCTAGTGGTTCGAAAAAGAACTTTGTCGCAACGTCGGATCAAAAAATTAGGGGAGATAAGATTGCCTGGATTGATTCGGGAGATCCTGAGTGCCAAGCGACTGCTCGCCATGTATCTGCGGTTGATGCGTTAATATATCTTTGCAATGAACTTATACCGGAGCACGATGTCCGAAACAGAACTAAGGTTAGTGTTTTGGTAAATATTTACGATTAATATGTTAGCGTCAAAATTCCAGGAAAAAACGTGTTCAAATTGTTTACATTTCATTTATTGTTAATAGTGGCATTTCATTTAATTTATTGTTAATAGTGGCACACTATTTAAAAATCCATTTTATTGTTTGCTAAACTGCTATTTATCAAAGAGTTTTGTAACTCATTGTTTTTAGTAGAACTTGGCCTACGATGGCAGAAAATTGCAATAGGTCAAGGTTACCGTTTTAGCTCCTTCTGTTTGTCCTATTCAGTTCACTATGAAATCCGTGGGTAGAACAAGAGGGAATGCCCCCTTAGCCTACTGTTATGGCGTTTGAGTCCTGTTTTAGTGACAGGAAAATCTTAATAGTAGCTGCATGTGTTATTTATACTTGTACGTGATCGGTTTTAGCTTTAGAAATTTCTAGTTTAAAGTGTCAGCTAGTTTCCGTTTGCACATTGTGGATAGGTATCAATATCTTAGATTAGAAGACTTCTCTCTCCTTTCTGACCGATACAAGACTACATGTAACTAAAAGTTCAAAGGGCCCAAAACAAACAGAAATGTTATTAAATTTTGTGTTACCATCCAAAACACAAAATCGCAAGTCTAGTTGTTAAAATTTTCTAACTTTACTATTCCTTAAGTAATGAAATAAAAGGATTAAGTTTCTATTTCTCAATTTTAAAGAGTCCCTGGCCCAGGACATGAAATTATTTTTTTTACATTCTGAAGTAAGGTGAGCAAAGTGTAAATAAATTTGAATGAAGTAATAAAATTTCTAAATGTTGTTTGAAAATGGTAAAACTGTATTTATAAAGCAAAGTTTTTGAGGTCACTCGAGCAAAGCTTTATAAATCCTTCCTAAACCACAGTGTGTCATGTGATTCAAGATAACAAATATCTTTAAACTACCATGTATATTATGCAAGTTACATATTGAATTGGAGTCAGTTGTTGTCAGTGTTGTTTTTACGTAGATGGTCTGATCAGTATAAATTCTTTTAACCATTAGGATTAGGAGTGCTGCATCTCTTGGATTTTATTCAAGGTTGAAATCATTTTATTTTCAATTTCAGTGTAAGAATGTTTTGCATTTCTGAGTTAGCAACTATAAATACTAAAAATTTAATTTTTCATGTTACACTTTTACCACTCTTATTCAGTAATACAAAATGTTAGGTTTTGAAGAAACCTTAGAACTATACATGAAATATCCAGTGTGGTGCTGACATGTTAAATCAGCATTGTGAACAAAAATTATCATGTAAGATATAACTAAAGTTTAAAACCACTGACATTTAGGTCAACAATCATACAGTTTGGGTGTCTGTTTACAAATCATGTTTTAGCTGCAAGACCTTAAAATAATGTTTAATTGATTCAAAGCTAATAACTTTCCAACAGCATGGCATTTGTGAGGGAAAATAATTATGCCATGCTCTCAAAGGCAAACAGAAATGTTCTTGGCTGCCAACTTTAGACTCACTGTTGTTTATGATAGATTTAAGGGGTACTGCCTGCTACCAGTGTGGCCTTAGTAGCTTCAAGTACTTACTACTAGCACACATGATATCTACACTTGTGAGGTTAGGTTTATATTAGTTGACCAACATGATCTTAGTGTCCATTTTAGTGCCTGTAAGTACTTAGTACTAGCGCACATGTACTATCTATACTGGTGAGATTAGGTTTATATTAGTTGGCCAACGTAACCTTAGTAACCATTTTAGTGACTGTAAGTACTTAGTACTAGCACACATGTACTATCTATACTGGTGAGATTAGGTTTATATTAGTTGACCAACGTGACCTTAGT
>JAOBBB020334850.1:0-10430 GCA_025331005.2 Zoanthus gigantus | reverse complement strand
TAAAGTAAAAAAGATGAAAAAAATTGTACAGAAGCTTGATGAATCATCCACCCTTCAGTCTTTACAGAAAGACACAGTTATTTGATCAAATTCAAAGCAACAAAATTAAAAAGACCCGGAGGTATCTAAACAGTCATGTAAACACTGTCTCTAAAAAGATTTGCATTTTAAATGCGGCAAAAATAGCTTTTGATTAAGTTGCCATAGTTGAATGAAACTGTGTTGCGATATGATTGAAATTCTTGCTCAAAATGGCGGAAAAGGTCTCAAAACCACCTAATTTGGAGCATTGAATTTCACGTCCGCTGGCATATTGGGAATATCCGGCATTGATAGTTTGTTTAAAAGACGACCAAAGCTTAAAGAACGGCTTAAAAGAGACACTGAACATGAGAAAAATGAAGAGCGTTAAAACGTGTAAAAGTGTGTCTTGTAGATTTTTAGAAGTATTTATAACAAGTTTTTTGACGTAGAAGATATAGTTATTTGTTGATTATTGACATTGCTGTTTTCAAACTTTTGCCAAGAGATATATTTATAAGATGCACTAAGTAGAAATTGCTAATTTCCGCAAAGAGTTATCGAAATAATTGATTCATTTTTGTTATTTGACGAATGGGAAACTGCATGAATCAAAAATATATTGGTAGAAAAATTTATGCAAAAAAAAAAAAAAGAATGCGTAAACTTTTCAAAAAACACTCTATATTTTAAAAAGTAGAAGAGCTGGTGATTTGTGGAACTTTGCAAAAGTGATTCCTTTTACATGCTATAAGTATAAACTATTAACTCTGAAAATAATTGTTACTGTTCAGATTTTTGTTGTTTATTGTTTGAAATAAAGCATTATAAGAAAAAACACAAAAATTCTTGTTTTCTTATTAGATTTGTATGAACACACACCATGTGTAGAAATATTTTCATGACAAACAAAGTGGTCTTACTCGAGAATGATCCGAGTTTACAAAAGCATTTATTTTAAACATGTGCTAACATTGGAGGCCCAGTTGCTGCAGGTAAATCAATGGCTCGGAGTAATGGAGATATTTAAAGATGATTTTTTACAACAACTGTTACAAATTACGGATAGTTTTTTAAATTTTTAATTGTTTAAGGCACTAACTTCCATAAATAACTTAAAATCTAAAAATACATAGTATGTACTCAACTTTGGATCTTATGAGCAGCCATTTGCAGATCAAAACAAATTTAGATTTTTTAAAATTAGAAAAAACTTCTATTTATAGCTGTTTTTTTTTCAGATACGATGTGTAGAGGGGTTTCAGAAACTTAAGATTATCACAAGATTAGTGATAGATTAGAAAAAACGTTTCCCAACATTTTATCACTGTATAGTAATTCTTTAAATCAATATTCGCTTGTTGATGCCAAATTTATTTGTTACCTTCTTACATAAACAATTTACTCTAAATCTTTATGAAATTGAAATCGACTTCAATTGAATTAAAATTTTTGCAATTATTTTACTTTCCTTAATGAATTGGATTTCTTTCTTGAAAGCTGTGCGAAAGAGTTTGTGGGAACTAAATCGCTAACAGCTGCAGGAAGCAAGTCAGGACAGGGATTTGGTTTGTTTTGTTTGACAGCGTTCAGATACTGAATTACTAAATCAGAATGTTCAAGGACACTTAAACGTGTTTTATATTTTAATTTAGTGCAATTCATTCTTATGCTTAGAAACAACCAAGAAAAAGATAATTTTAAGTAGCCCTCGAGGGGCTCATTCAGTCATTGCGACCCACAGCAAATTTGGATCAACTCAGATTTATTCCGTTTAGAAGTTTTTGATATTTAGTATTCGAAGATGAAGGCGTGAAGGGGACTCGTTTAAGCGGCGAAACGAAGAACGACGTCAAGTAAATATAAAAGTTTTTTTTTTTTACTGGAGTACTGCTATCGCCTTTCCCCTGCTTGTACTTTTTCGCATTTCGAATTTCTGTTTACATGCAATATTATTCGGTGTTCTTTACACTGAAAAATAATAGCTGTTGACATTGGATAAATTACATGTTTTTGGCCAGACAAAACAATGACCTTTACAGTAAAACAATAGCGGTTCAGATATTCAAAAACAATGGTTTGTTGAGCAATTGTTCTCGTTTAGAAAAGATAACACCCTTGCTTGATTATCCCAAAACAACTGCCCCTTTGGGTAACAAATCTTGTTTACCGAAGCATATTCATGGAAGTTGATGTAAGCAGACGGATTTAAATAGTTTTTCTTGCTTATAAGATAAAAGTTTGCAAAAATGTAACGCAAGGCAAAACTTGGGTCAGTTGTTTTTATGTGACTTGATATTGAAAACAGCTGGCGATGATTGGCAAAACGCACAAGCGAATTAAAAATTTGCACCTAAAATGTTTTTTGTCTCTAATATGTAAGAGCAAGAGTAATTAACACATAGAACAAAAACAATTGTCTTCTCTGTGCATTTGTTCGGCTTAACAAAATTTAATTTTCGGTCTTCTTGCCTAGCGCCTGTCACCTATGCCATTTAAGGGCAGATCCTGTCCATTCACATTTATCCATTTCCGTTCTTGACATGAGTCATGTGCTTTTCACGCTGTGTGTTAAACTCGGACTATGCACTGTTTCTATATAAAAAAATGAAATAATTTTCTGGAATGAAAGTTAGGGTATCAAATATTTAGCAATCATATTCTTCTTTTTGTAATAAAATAATTTAGTGCAGGTGGGTCATATATACCGAGTGTGTTCGTGCGAGTCGGTTATGTTTTCTTTTGTCCATTTTTGAGATAATTCTGTGACAATAGATTACGTCACAAAAGCCTGAAACCTTTGTTCTAACTCTCAACGCTTAATGACAACTTGAAATTTTTCTTTCGAAATCTGTTATCCGGTTTGAACGGTCTAGTTCACATCATCTTGTGCGAACATGGCAGACAACGGAAAATCGAATGAAAAAGCTAAGTCGTCGCTTTTTGGAGGAAAAATTTCTGCAAAGAAGGAGTCTAAGAAAAAGATGACAAAAACCCAACGAAAGAGGCTTGGTTCTAAGAGTTCAAGTGCGGAAAACGTTTCTGAAAATGTCAATGGAGTCGAAGGCAACGCACAGAGCTTGGAGTTGGACGTAACAGAGACTTCAAAGGCTAATTCTGCTACTAGTAGTCAAAATGAGAGCAGTTCCAAGACAGATGAGATTTGCAATAACAGAGCAGTTGGCGAGGCTCCCGGTGATAATTTGGAAGCAAACACGGAGCATTCTTTAACGAACGAGCCAATTGTGTCAGGAGAAACTAACAACACGCGTGACGCCGATTGTGAACAAAATGAAAATATCATTGCTTCGGCCGTATCTGATGAGCAAGAAAACTGTGTAATACTGGACGATACTGCGATTGAAAAACATGTCGAAGTTTCACGTGAACAAACTGAGGATGATAAACGTGAGAAACAAATAGAATCTGACGTTGAGAACAAAGGGTATGAGATCATGGCGACAGGTGACTTGTCAAAGAAACACGGAAAAGCCGCCAGTGGTCCTTTTGCAAGCTTTCGACGACACAGAAAGAAGAGCAAATTATCAAAACTGTCGCAAGACGCTGAAATAAATACAAGCGAGAAAAAAGAAGAAAGCGTTTCAGAAAGTCTAGACGTTGGTAAAGATTCAGCAAAAGCAAAGGCGAAAGAAGTTGTTGATCTTAATAAGGATAAAACGGAGATAGAAGTTTTAGATTCTGCAGGAAAGATGGTAGAGATAAAAGAAGCTAGTGAGACACAACAAAAATATTCTTCAACTGCAAAGGAGATGGTGAATGAAACCTCGGAAGAAAAACGAATAAACAAGCGTCACAAAGAGAAGAGATCTGGTCCCTTTGCGAGCTTTCGAAAGAGCAAAAAGAAAGATTCTGAAAAACAGAAAAGTGAGAGTAGCAAAAACGAAGAAAATAAGCCTGATGATGCAAATGAAACTCCTGAAAATGCAAAGGAAAATGTTACTGATGTTCCCGAGGCAAATGAAGAAAATGTTGTGCAACTTGACAAAGAAATGACAGAAATAAAACAAATTAACACTGCAGGAGAAAAATGTTCACCCGAGAATGACAGCCTAGATTCTCCAGCTACAGTTGAGGAGCAAATCGTTTTGAATGACGAACCGTGTACCCAAGAAAAAAATACGGAAAAACCTAAGAAAGGCAAGAGATTTGGTTCATTTTCTAGTTTTAGTCGAACAAAGAAAGCGCCCAAAATGAGTGAACAGACCGCCCCGCCATCATCACCTCAGATCGACAGTCCAGAAAAAAATGTGACACAGGAGCAAGGTCAAATCGAAACGGATCAGAGTACAACTACAAAAGTACTTCAAGATGAAAGTTCAACTGATAACAAAGTTGCGGAACTCGTACCAACAGAAATTAGCAAGGATAAGCCGATCGGAAGTGAAACTGAGGTACCAGAAATTTCAACCGAAACCGGAAATGAAGAACAGCTTCAAGAGGACCTTGGACCAAACCAAGAGAAAAAGAAGCGTGGACTAAAAAAGCGAATCTCGAAAATTAGACTTCACAGCAGTAAAAGCAAAGAAAGCAAAACCAAAGATAATCAAGTCAAAGACAGCACTGAAAACCAAACGGAATTAGAGTTAAAAGAAAAAAACCCAGAAGCAGGAACCGATGACAATGAAGTTTCACTGCAAGTGAAAAGAAAGAAGACTGGTGCCGGTGGTTTGCAGAAAAAGATTTCGAAGGCGTTGAAAAGAAACAAATCTGGACAGCTTGAATTAAATGAACCGTACGATGACCCAAGCGCGAGTGAAGAGGAAATCCAACCATCATTGGAGAACAAAAGCCCCATCTCGACAAGTCCAACTGAACCTAGAGAAGGGACAACAGCAACTTACGCGAAGCAAGACGAACCAGTAAAGCAGGCGCCAGAAATAGTTCCAGAAGTTATTGAAGTTTTATTAGAAAATGAACAAAACCAAAGCGATGAGAAATTTCCCAGCACAACTTCAGATGCAGATGTCAAACGAGTTACGTTTTCATTGGACGAAGAAAAGCATACAGAAAAACCTGAAGATTCTCACGAACAGCCAGAAAACACTTCCTCTGAACTTGAACAAGAAACTACTGAGAACATTGCTGAACATGAAGATGTAGAACCTGATATATCGCCCGATAAAGATAGCGTGACAATCGAGGAAAAAGAAAGCGTGCCAACAGATAACGAAGTAAAACCTGAAGAAGATTTGCAGACGCCGAAAGCTGCATCTGATTTGCAACCAGATATAGTTGTTTCAGATATCCCAGAGGTTGACAATCGAAACTTGAACGAGAGTTCAGTAGCGCCTTCGTTGGAATCTCTTGAATCAACCGGCACGATTGTTCTACTCCAGTCATCAGAAAGTGAACTTACAAGGGTCTCGCCAATCCCAGGTATGTTTGAGCCAATAAACGAGGGCGCTGAAGAGTCGACACAGGAAAAACCGATTGAGGAGAGAGTGGAAAAAGAAAATGTTGTAAACGAAGAGCTACTTGAAGCGCAACAACACGATGGAAATACCGAATTTGAAAACACTAAAGATGATCTGAAGTCTTCAGAACCAGTTGCAAACAAAGTAAATTCGCCGGAAAATGTTGAAGAGTTGGCGCTTTCATCTGAAAAGGAACACGAAAACAACGCTACCAGCCTAACTTGTTCCGAGGCAGAAGAAGTTGAACACACTTCTGAGACAGACACAGAGAAGAATATCGAAAAGACCCTGGAGAAAAGTTTGGAGAATAGTTTAGAAACTAGTATCCAGAATTTTCTGAGTCAGAGTACGAAAGAGGAATGGATCCTGGTGAAACCACGTCTTGAAATCTCACAGGAAATGTCTCACCAAGTGAAAGCTCTTGCACTGGAGAGTTACGCACACCGCCCTGCATGCTGCAAACTTATGTAAGCAGAACTTTAAACACTTTTTAAAACATTTTAGAGTAGTTGTTTTGAGTTACTGGCTAGTCGTAGGCTTATGAATTTTGTGCGTTTGAGTTTGTTTGGGGGGAGGAATTAAGAGAGTGGTACTTTGACTAAATATTTTAAGCTTGCAAATCTTGACTTGAGTATTTAGCTCCAGACAAAAAAGATTAATTTTCATTACTTGTCAAGTTGCCTATCTATCATAAATGACCTCATTTTTTAACTAGTTTGTGAAACCCCTTAAACTTCATCTTGTTTTTTCTTGTCAAACAAAAAACTGATATACTAGTACTTCATAAAATTTGACTGCCTGGCAGGAAATTTATTAAGATCAGAAATTACAAGGTATTTAAAGATTATTTGATAGTAACAAATTCTTATAATTAATTATCATGTATTTGTTTTGTTTGGGGCTAAAAACTAATTCAAAGTTATTGAAACAAAATTATTTTGGCTGAAAATCTAAATTAAAATAAATTTAAAGTTTAAAAAGATAAATTTAAGATTTTTTTTCTTATTCATTATAATGCCAATTCAGCACTGGCATATAAGGTCGTGAAGAAAATTATTTTTCGAGTTTTAAGACTAAGAAAAGATAAAAGATTTAAGGAGAAAGGTAGAAATATTGTTTGGTTAAAATATTTATCATGATAAAACTGTCAGCACTCGTTCACATACCTCAAAAGGACCTAATTAATATACAAACCACTTTATTCAAATAATCCAATGCAATATAATCAATGAAATCACTGTTAGGGTGAGGAATAATGGTTAGGGTTCGGGTAAGGATTATATCTTGGTACATTTGGTGTCATTTTGAGAGTTTGCATATTAATTAGACCCTTTTGAGGTATGTGAACAAATGCTAATCTGATAAAATGTAGCCAAATAACCTCTACTGTTAAACCAAGGTGTTTAACAAAATGGTTTATAAGAACATTTGATTGCTTTTCAGTCACGTTTAAAATTTAAAGACTAATATTTTTTCCTGCTTTGCTTTTTTGAGGTAAAAAATAGATGTACTGTAAGACAATTGTCCTAGCAGTTGAACAGAACAATGTATAACTAATATTGTCTTTAATTGCTACCTATGATTATCTTTGTTGAGGAGCAGTTTGAAAATGTTTATTTTGATTTGCAGTTGGAATAGCTACGGATATTGTATCATTTCATATTTTATCAGTTTAGTGGGATTTAATTTAAGATTTCATACAGAACTTAGTTTTTACTTTATTGAATATTAAAAATATTGTTTTCCAATGGTAGAATGAAAATGATGTGTGTGATATAATTATTGAATGTCATTTATAGAGAATGGGGCTTACCAGCATGATTTACTGTTTTGATACACAAAATTATGAAGGAAATTATAAAAAGTTCACAACATTTTGATCAGATAAATAAAGAAACTATTTTGGGAATTGTTACTCATGTCATTCAAATATTAGGGTCATTGAAGATCTAAAATTTTTTGCATTCACTTTTGATTTTTGCCATCCATGAAGCTCACCTTATTTCACCCCATTTTCTTTCCATCATTGCAACCGTATTATGATCCAACAATAATAAATTTGAAGTTGAAAAAACAAACAAAAAAAATCCCTAACACATATTTCAAAATGTTAATGCTCTATTTTCAACATTTTTTTGAGTTGTTTTTTGGGACTTGTCAAAAATTTTCAGGGGGGGGGTGAAAATTGGGGGAAAGTCTTGTGTTGAGACAAAAAAAGGGGAAAGGATTAATAACAATTTGATCCAGCGTGAGTAATCTAATATTTAAAAATAAATAAATATTAAGAATGATTTTTTATAAAATATTGTTTAAATCAAAACTGGGTCTGGGTCATAAAACTGGGTCATAAAAATCCAAGAATGTTCATCAAATGGGAGCAAAAAGGAATAGCAAAGAATATTTGAAGTTTGACTAGCCAATCAGAGCGCACTTTCAACACTATCCACTGCTTTAGTATATACTACTCTGTGCCAAATAAATGGGGGGAGGGTCAGAATAAATGGAGGGGTTGGAAAATATTTGAAAACCTAATAAGTGGGGTGTCGTAATAAACGGGGGGTGTCAGAAAATTTATAATTAATTTTTCACTATACACTGAGTCATTATGGCGTTGATTACAACAAGGGTATTGCAGGTCTGGAAAAATCATAAATCTCTTTCTGTAACTCCAAGAAAAAGTAACAAAATTTAAACACAACTACAATGTTTCCTGTCTGAGCACTGGGACACTAAAATTTATATTTTAGCAATATTGATTATAATTAAATTTACATTTTATTCAGGGCAAAAACTGATTGTACCTTGGTAAACTAGAAAATCTCACATTTTGATTTTATAAAAAAACTGTAAACAAAAAATTTGAGATTTGAAAATCTGAAAATTTAATAAACGGGAACCAGGTCCTAATTAGGTCTGGGGGTTCAGAAAAAAAAATTGATGTTTTAATACGCAGGGAGAAGGGGTTGGGGGTGGGGGAACGTTTATTTGCACCCAAGAGTAATCTTGGATATTGCGAGTTAAGGGAGCCAGTCAGAGCTTGCGAAAATGGATGTCGGTTGCTTTGGTAAATACTACAATCAGAATCGATAAATTGTTATCAGTCGATAAAATCATGTTGACTGATATCGATTGTATAGATCAATCGATGAAAATATTTCCCCCCAAAACAATCGGTTTTTATCAACTTTGCTGCAATTTAATTTATAGACGAAGCCCTTTTTTAAAAAACTAATAAATGTATTTGTAAAGTTAAGCTATATTTAGTCATACATAGTTTAAACTATTCAACTTGTTGTATGTTTGACATAAATGGAATGCTGCGTCGGTGTTTCTACAGAAACAGTTTTTTGAGTTGATAAGTTGTACACCGTAGTGAGAAGAATTTTGGAGCTGCCGTTTTGGACTGTAGTCCTTCGTCGGAGTGAATGCCATGCCTAGTCCTTCATTCACTCCGACAAAGGTCTACAGTCCGAAACGGCAGCTCCAAAATTCTTCTTACCATCGTGTAAAACTTATCAATTTATAAGACTGCTTGTATGATTGACGTTTGTTTGTAACCAAGATTTCCAACGCCAATATTTAAATCATTTGGGCCCAGTTGTTAAAAAGCCGATAGAGTGCAAAACAGTATCTTCCTAGGCCTTCGCCGGGAGATCAAAATCCAAGCACGTTCATCAAAGAATAGCCCATTCCTTTTCGCTCCCGTCCGCGCGTACATTTCCTCTTCCCAGTTTCCCATTTGATGAACGCGCTTGGATTTTCGATCTCCCGGCGAAGGAAGAGACTGTTTTGTAGTCCAAAAAGCCGATTAGCACTAAACCAGGGTTAAATTTTAATCCATGGTCTTGTTTTCTACTATACATCAGGGCCCAGTTGTTCAAAAGTTGATTAGCACTTTAAGTTAACCCAGGGTTAAATGTTTAATTCATGGCCTTGTTTCCGAACTTACAGGGAAGGATTTGAGCTGTAATTTTGGGATTAATAAGTTTTATTCTTTGATAATTTAAACAGTATTCTGAAAATATCGGTCACCTTTTCTTAAAGAAGAAATTGCTCAATGAATTTTTGCTTAACCCTGGGTTAAAGTTAACCAGCATTGAGCAAACCAGTCCTGAGCGCGATCAGAACTAACATTAGGTCAAACAACTTAGTGCTGCTAGAAATTTTTGCCAAATTTGTTGATATATACGGTTATAAGTAACAAATGTCTGAACTACAGAGACTGGAAAAGACTTCGTTGGAAGCTAGACAAGACTCATGATCATGTACATATAATGATTACGTAGTACATGCGATCAGGCCAACCTCGTACCCAGGTCATCACTACGTCAGTGAAATGAGCCTGGGTACGAGGTTGGCAATCAGGCAAGTGCGAAGTTTGGGAAATAAGATCTTTCATAACAAATTTTAAGTCGTTTTGTTTTGTAATTGTGTTGGGCACCCTGTGCATGGTTAAGAAATAAACTTGTATACTTAAGCTTCTCTATAGCATTTTGCATATTTCGAAAGTATCGATAAAATTATTAAATTCGACGGGACTACAGAGTGCCGGTATGCTATAAAGCCAGCGGAAATATACCCAAGCCTTCTTTTCGGTAGGTCCTTCATATATGCTACAATATGGTGGAGCATACTTATAATAACATTACAGTTGATAATATACAATGTTATTATAAGTATGCTCCACCATCATGTACCATATATGAAGTGCCTACCTTCTTTTCAGCATTTAACGCCAGTATACCAGTTATGGTTAGGGTCTCCCTAAGAAGGGGGTATATACTTACTTGTTGCTGCGAGCCTTCAGGCGAGCAGCAACACTAATCTTGACGCGTGGGATGCCTGTGTGCCATATACCAGCAAAATTTTCGATTTTGAAAGTTCTTCCATTTGGTCCCCCCCCCGCAACTGCAATATCAGGGGCAAATTTCGGAGCGCTGTCGGATGAAACTCGGGAACGCTCAAACACACGAG
>JAOBBB020334762.1:0-10433 GCA_025331005.2 Zoanthus gigantus | reverse complement strand
TCAGAAAATGTATTATTTTTACTAACAACAAGGAGAAAAGAAAAAAGAAAACAAAACCGAAAGAACAACTTTCAAGCTCGAAAGGAAAGTCCCTAAACATAATTCAAAAGAGTCAAGGGAAAGGAACTGAATATCAGTTGTAATAATTGTGTGCATCAATTTATTGTACATGTGATTGTACAACATTTTCTGCATAATTGAAATTAGTGCAAAACTCAGTAATGTAAAATGTTCAGTCTTTATCGGTAATAAGCTTCCTTTATCTTATATTGCCCCCACTCTCTCAAGAGGGCCCAAAAATTAAAAAGCTCTTAGTGACTTATTTAGATAGGGTATTTACGCTATGACATATAACACATCATGTCACATACATCATTTGTTTGTTGTCTCAGAAACCATTTCCATATCAAACTATAGTAAAGTTTTTATAATATATAAATAATTATCTAGTTATAGTGTAAATGTTTGACTTCGATGAATTCTCTGAGTGATGAGCTTTCTTGCTTAACTGAAAAGCTAACTGGTTTTACAACTTTGATTTTGCAATGCTCTATTACAATTCCTAACACTGTTTTAAAATATTTTCTAGTTTATGTGTGTATATACATGTAACACTAGTACTATCAAAAATCCTTATGTTGTATTAATCTATAGCTGCTGTTACTAGTTTTTTTTCATGAAATGAAAGAGAAAACAATTTTTAAGCCCTTGGCGGGAATCGAACCCCACATCTTCAGTTTACTAACTAGTCCGATGTGTTAACCACTACACTACAAGGACTAACCATGCTGGAAATGCAGCCAGTTAATGTAATGTATGAGGTAACTGCAGGGATTCCAGGTCATTATTTCATTATTTTCTCTATGGATAAGTTGAACACTGTAAATTTGGGTATGCATAGAATTAACGAAATGACTTGAAAGTATATTAATTTTTTTTTCAGATTGGAGCAGATGGGCCATCTTCAGCTGTAAGAAAGATAGCAGATGTGGAACATTTGTCATGGAGCTATGGACAATATGGAGTAGTAGCCACATTACATTTAGGAGAGGTAATTGAATCTTTGTGCATGTTTTCATTACAAATGCAGAGTAATGCCTACTGCCTTACTATAGGCTCTGCCATTGAAGTCACAAGACATGTCCCTGTCATTGTAGACCCCAGAGAGCTTGAGGATGATAGAAGCTGACTTATCCATTTTAAGAGTGTTAGAGAACAAAATTATAAGACAAATTCTAGGAATTTACTGGCATGACACAATAACCAGCAAAAATATAAAACATACATTCCACAGATTGATTAAAAATTTAAGGAAAAGAGATGCCCGTGCTGTACTTCTGATGCAAAAATTGCTCCGTTTTGGACTCCAGAAGGGTTCAAATGTTACTGAGATGAAGACCTAGAAAAAAATGGTGAAGAACTAGTTTCAGTTAAAGAAAGGGAGGAAATGTGGTGGGGACGATCTTGCCACCAAATTGAGCTAAGGCTTGTTTCAAACATGGAACTTCAGATGTGCCGAATCTAATGCAAATGAGGTGGAACAATAGAATTTGTTCATTAACATTTGATTCGGCACGTGTGAAGTTTGACGTTTGAACTAGGCCTTAGAGCCAAAAATGAACATGGTTGGAGTGCAGAGATTGTGGCCCTATGTGTCTAATGGCATGGAGAGGGAGAATGATTGAGAACTCTGTAATAAACAGTGTTTTAATTTGGGAAAGAATGAAGGGCGGCCAAACTTTTTCACTATTGAAAAATGACCTGCTAAAAAAAGCATAACATGCATATAGATTAGTAATTTCATGTTGTTATAATTGTGGTTTGGACTCGAAATGTGAAACATAATTTTTATTTAACTATTAACTCTTATTTTCTTGAAATATCAGATAACAGAAAACCTTGTGGGATGGCAGAAGTTTCTCCCAACAGGTCCAATAGCTCTTTTACCAGTAAGTATCAGACAAGTCTTTTTTCAATTTCTATTTCATTATTAATGGTGCAATGGTGACAGCAATGTGTGTTGCAAAACTGATGGAGAAAAAGAGGACAGGACCTTATGGAGATGTTGGGATTGAAGGAAACAGTGGTTCAAATGGCAAAGGTGAATGGAGTGAGATGGTACGGGTATATGTTGAGGAGGGATGATGGGCATGTTTTGAGAAAAGCATTGGAGTTTGAAGTGAAGGGCAAGAGGAAGCGAGGACGACCAAAGAAGACATGGAAGATGCAAGTGGAAAAGGAGAGCAAGAGTGTTGGTTTGGACAAGGAGGATGCCATGAATCGAGTGAGATGGAGAGTGGGAGTTGGAGAGATTGCTGTTAGAGTGGGGTAAATCCAGCCACCTCCATTAACAGGGATAAACCCAGATCAAAATTGGATTGATTGATTGATTGAACTTTCAGTACTTACAGAGAGCTCACCAAATATAACAATTAAAATCAACATTTCCATATTATAAGATACCAACAATATAACTTATGTGTAACTAACCAGTTTTGCACCAAATGCACCAGCTCCTGCCGAACCAAGGATAAAATATCTGACTCGTGCTGCTCTCATGACAACTTTTAGTACTTGGCTTGTAAACATTCTATTTTCAACCAGCCCTTTGTTTAACAAAAGTCTGGTAAATGCGGTGTGTATTCCAGGGGTAATTTTCCTAAACTGATGTACATTTCTACTTTTCAGGTTTAGCAAAGCCTTCATGTTAAACTGTTGCAAATAGCATAGTCTCTCATTATCTATTGCATTTCGGCATATGGTATGAATTTGAGATGCTCTTCTAACCGTTGCTTCCTTCAGGCACTGTTGACAATGCCAGCTAAAAAATAAATACATGCATCTTTAATACTGAAATCACTAATAATTCAATATCAAATAAACTGATAATGCTACCTCTCTAAGATTTGGTACTTATGGTGTGTCAAGACAAGACTAAAGCTGTTTAATTCCAATGTGAAGTCTTTTCTTTTTATGGAGGGAAAATAAATTACAGCTTTGTTACATTAAGCATTGGTGGTGGATTTTCAATATTTTCAGGACAAACACTGCAAGAAATAATCTGTTAGAAAGAGCTGATATTGTCTACCAAGCCAATAACACAATGGGCATGAATGAGCCTTGTAATTCATAGCCCCAAAAAAAACTTCGTAAGAAAAGTTCTCTTTCTGGTGCCAAAGGAAAAAGCTAATTAAATTCATTTTAATACTCAAAATATTGGATGGAAACATCGATAATAATTTTATTATTGTCTTTGATTGAATTTTTTTTCATATTTATGAAAATAAGAATTTAAATATATGGCCCTTAAAGAATCAAAATAAAATCCCCCTCAACCTCAAGGTTGTGGTTTGTTTCTCAGGCTGGCAGCGGGTCAAACTAGATTGAGCAATGGACACTCCTTCCAGCGATCGAAAACAAAAATTCCTGTGCATTTAATGAAATAATGCTCGATCACGCTTACCTGAAGTGGCCCTGGACGCGAATCATTTTACCAAAATGTCCATTAAATTACTTGATGACTCAGGATATTCATTCTAACTGATTCAAAATAATATCAGATACAACTATAACAGAAATATCCCTCTGTTCACTCCGTTGTTGACTCCGCCATCTTTGATTTAAGCAACCTCTTGCACTGCAAAGCAGGTTGGGTAAAACATTTTTGGTCTCAGACTGCCATTAAGCCGAAATGTCATTCGGCCAAATCGGCGGAAGTCACGTTTTTGGGAGTAGAAAGTGTGTAACAGCAGCAAATCATTTTGTCCAATCATATTAGTGCTAATCTAATCAATTAGAAATCGCTGTTAAATATTGGTTCAATTTTTAATCGTTTGTGGTTTTAGCCGATCATGTTTGTCGAGGCAGCTACGTATTTCAAATGTCATTCCATAGGATACATTTGAGTGGACTTCAAACTGGGGCAACTGCGTTCATAGTTCATAATGTGTACGAAATTGATGAAGCTGACTAATATCACGAATTTTAAGCTTTTTCTTTAATACTTTAGATAGCTCTTTACCTTCACAAACCAAAAACAAAGATCGCTGCAGCTTTTTCTAAAATTTAAGAATGGAAACCGCCAGAACACCCCTTCTGGAGAGTATAAGGTCAAAAAGTAGGGCTTGTGAAGGCCGATCGTCAAGTGCTAAAATTCTCCAAGACTTTGTTAGTACAACAGAGGAAGATTTGCTAGAGCGTTCTGGTGGAGTTGGATGCGATGTTGGTGTTGACAAACCGCAACTTTCCAGCCCCTCAAGATCTGCTGAGAGGGAATTTACTACAGGAAATCGTTTGCGTAAGTGAATTATTATGACAATCATTTCGTTTCCAGTAAAAATAAAGGAAAATTTTTAAAAGCATCCAAGCATTATTTTAAAATACTTGAAAACAAAGCCTTCTTTCATTTTACATAAAGTGGCAGGGTATTCTGCAGTTACTCCGTAATGGATAGAATCAGTAACAATTTTCAGTTTAACTTTCAGTTTCAGTTTAATAGTTGTTTGTTTTACGTAATTTTAAGGGATAATTTCCGTACTGGGGCGTACTTATTTATGCATGCAGTTTCATCGCGTATATTACTCTTGAAGTTAAGGGCTAGTTTGCAATAGTACGCCCCAGTACGGAAATTTTACCAATTTAAATTTTAAAGTAAAAGTTAAATAGTTCCAAATAATAGATAAACTAATTCAGGCGCGTTATTAATTTGCATATCATGACATGCACGAGACATTTTAAAAATAATGCAAAACTTGCTATTAATAGAGAGGTAAAGTGTGACGTCGCAAAACTTAAAATTTGGGAACTGATGAGATTCGTTGAGATCATCAGAGACATCAAGACTAAAAATGTATCCTAGCCAAAAATCAGCATGTTAGTACAAATGTAGGAGAGATATTACCAAAATTATGCTCTAATGACTCCATACAAATTCTTCTAAAATGGCTTGGTTCATAACGTTAGGAACCGAGCCAATTTTAGAAGGATTTGTATGAGGCCATCAGAGCATAACCGCAGCAATATCTCATCACTGGTTGATGGCAAAATGCTAAACTTCGGCATGGAGGCGTGTTTCCTCTTGTTCTTTTGAATGTTACAACCAAATTAGTGATTTTACAAATCAAGTTTTTGTAACGTCATCACTTTAGTACTCTATAGAGGATAGTATATGGCTGTGTAGAGGTATCTTCGAGTGTTGATATCTCTTACGAGTGAGCGAAGTGAACAAGTGAGAGAGATGTTTTCAACACAAGAAGATTAAATCCGTATCTCCAAGCAGCCATGTGCTTTTCTTTTTATTATATGAAATCTTCACAGTCAAGCGAATTTAAATAAAAAGCAAAAATTATAAGCATAAGTATTTACTATTCCTGTCTTCAAAAAAATGAAAATAAATAATGGCTACTAAACTTGCTGAAACAATGAACAAGACTGTAATAATTATTCATAAAACTTTTATATTTTTTCTAAAAACTGTGTTCGCTCTCTATCAGTAACATCCACGAACCTGGAAGGCATTTCTGTGTTTTTTTTGTCCATTTTTTAACATTAACTATGGGTGCTTACCATTTATCCAAAAAATACAGAAATTCTGGGTGGAAATGTATGCGTAAAATTAATGATAAGCGTTTTTGTCATTTGACCAAGTGGAAAAGTTCCATCGAAAACAGAAAGCTTGAAAGCTTGTCCTGAATTTCCAGTCGGAATGGACAAACAGAATTTTCTGTTTTGGTTTGGTTCCATTTAATTAACATTCTGTTCTAGATCCAGGCTCTCATCATTCAAGTATGTTTGGAGAGGGCCTGGCAGCTTCATGGGCATTCAAGATAGCGTCCACTTTGAGTTACACTTGTTTGTATTCTAACTAATTTGAAGGAATTTCTTTGATGGAATTCTTAAATCACATTTTGTTCAAACGGTAAGTAAAGTTTTTAATTTCTATTTAAGGTTACTGTTCAGTTTGAAATCGATGGAAATGACCAAAACGAAATTATTAGCCATTCGGAGAGATCAATAGTAAACCTTCAAAAGAGTGAAAATAGAATTGGGATTGCTCATATACAGAACGAGATTTTAAAACAAAAAAATTTTGCCGGAAGTAAAACAGCTCATCACGCCCTTTTGTTTTGACATTTTGAGCAGTATTGTGCAGCTAGCTGTGAATTTAATTGCAAATCTGAAGTAGAAGACACCTGAGAGTTTCTTAATTTTGGCCTTCTACTTTTTTGTGAATTTCCATTAGATGTCCATTTATTCTTTTTCCCTTTTCCCATCTATGTTTTTAAAAAAGCTAATCCAAACAGTATTTCTCTATTGTGTTTCGCCTTGCGTAAATTTTAAAAACCACTCCGTCACCTCTGTTGATTTATATAATTTTTTGCACCAAGGGGGAAACAGAACCGCCGGAAGTGATTTTCATTGGCTGAGTGATCTTGGGGGTGGAGAAAAACAAACATATCATGCAGTGGGCTTGGGAGAACGCCAAAACTTTTAAAGGCTACTATTTTTATGTCAAAACTATGAAACACTCAAGGTTCCAACTTGGAGAGTTTTGCACCCACTGGCTTGAAATTTGGCAATTTAACAGCTAAATAACTAAAATTAAAAAATGTGTTGACCAACGTTTTTTGAAATTTTAAAAACTTTCAAAGTTATGGGTTTTTGGTTGTAAAATGAAAACAAAGCAGCCTTTAATTTTAAAAAATGCCGACACATATTTGGACTTCAATCAGTGTCAAAAATGAAAATATAATAATTGGTGCCATCAAATGTAACACATCTTACTTGAAACTCCCAAAAGAGAACACAAAGGTCGGAAAACAAGGATTTCGTTCTTTTTATCTATATTTGAAATTTCCAAATATAAGTTAAACAGCGATTTAGAGAATTTAATAAGCTTTTCAGTGATATATAGGTTTGTAGGGTTACGTTGTGAAATAACAGATATGTGCTCCATTAACTAAAAACACCACTTAAAGTGCTACTATGATCAAATTTTTACCCTTTGATTTTTTAGGTGTATCACATAGAATTCCATGAAAGAATAAAAATTAAGCCGGCCATTAAACTGAAGAACTGAAGACCCTGGCCGGCAGTTGGCCACGATTTTTTTCTAAGTGCCGGGAAAAGACAAAACATTGAAATAAAACCATACTGTACTTGCAGTCAATAGAAGCGCTTGGTGATTCTTAATAAATGTAGGGGACTTTCAATTGACATAAAATTCTTGCACTACTGAGATTTTCAGAATTATTTGAAAAAAAAAGTTCGACTGCCTGCCATTTAGTAGTATGAAGACCCTGGCCGGCTGCCGGTCTTTTAGATAGAACGTTAAGATAAACAGCTAACTAAGATGGCGCTATTTAATCAACAAAGGAAAATTGCTGAAGGAAGTCAGAAGAGAACTTGCCACGGTTTCCGACGCCATTGGCGGGTAGTCAAATTAGCTGATATATTGAAATTCAAGGTCAAATATAAACTTTGTTATTTGTTTACAAAGCTCTAGTTTTACAAAGTTGCGAATTGAAAATCTCGAACTTTAGGTAGAAGAATTTAATTCAAAAATTTGAGGCCTGTAGTTGCTCTAGAAAGCGTTTCGTGGTGTTATGGATTCACAGCTATGGCGGTCATACCTTTTTCTCACAACCCTACAGATTATGAAAAATTCAAAAATTAAACACATCTATATCCCCTCTACTTCTAGTGCAGCGACAGGCCTCAAAATTCTGTCTAAAATTTTTCTGTCTAAATATTAAGCTTCAAATTTATAACTTTTTTAAAACTAGAGTTCTGTCAGAAATGTTATAATTTGAAAATGAATTTCCATACAGATGTTTTAAGGTTCAGCTATTTTGCTTACTCATCAAAATGACGTCGAAAACGGCCATGACAAATCTATGACGTCAGTGGAAAACCGTCAAACGAAAAGAAATACTGTTTTTAACACATTTTTGAAAGTATTATACCTTACTTAACTAAATATAATAAACATATATAAATAAACAAATAAATAAACTACACTAATTTAACTAATTCTAAAACGAAGAGACATTACCACCGTTTACCGGTATTCTGAAAAACGGTTCCCAAAAGTAAACAAACTCAACAGAATTACCATTTGTTGAATCCAAAAGAACTGTTTCTAAGCCTGACGCATAATCGTAAAATAAAAAAACTTTACAGCAGGCTGAAGAACTGACTGTTGTTGCACGTACGTTTCAGCAAAGTGTAATGTTTTGAAAACAAATTCGAACACACGCAGTGGATTATATACTTTTCGGGTTTGACTGTTTGACCCCAGGCCAATTAGACTGTCACGCTCATTCACACAAACTTCAAAGTTAAACAGATAAAAGTGCTAACTTAAAACCCACAAAATTTTGAGGTCATTTAATTATTCACGTATTAAGAAATTTACAGTAAAGACCTTCGCTCTTGAGCGAGGAATACAATTCAAAGTAAGGTTGGAAAACTGCTAAGAAAAGACTTGCAAATGAGGAAGGGAAAGACTAAGAGCTCATTTCACTTTTGTACACTTAATGATAAAAAAATCTTGAAAATGCATGAGGCAAATTTTAAAAAAAATCTCGTTTCTCATCAACGCCCGCATTGTTTAAAACAAAAGCCGCTGCATCAACTTTTTTTATCTTTTAAAAACAAAACTCCAAGAGAATATCATAATTTTCAAACTTACCAACACTCAGTTATCCTACTCTTTTTTGTCGATACTAATTTCTATATTTTTATTTTCTAAAAATACCTATATTATTTTGTAATTTATAAATATTTAGAGTTGTTATTGTTGTCTTACAAGGTTCCAAAGGTATTTACTTTTTTACTCTTTAAAAAAATTCTAATGAGAAACTTCGAATTTTTTTTGTTTGGCCCATGTAATTCTCTGCTGTTTGTCAGTCAGAGCAATACAGCCAGGATTTTAGGCAGGAAGGCAGCTGGCAAATGAATTGTGAATTTAAAAATTGGAATTTGCAGTTTCATTTTTACTAAATGAAAATTAGAATAAAGCAAAGTAGTGTCTCAAAATTTCATCAATGCTGTGATTTTGCAAAAGTATCCTGCTGGTTTTTGGAAGAACACAATGAAAATATGTGAAGCAGAAGCCTATAAAATGTGACTACAACTTGACGTATTTTAGGGGTCAGTTCTGTCAACAATCGTTTTAACAGTAAACTGCTATTAGAATTAATGTTGTATGTCGCGGCCGGGACAAAAAAAAGGAGAGTAAATTATTATGGCACCCTCGATGGAAGTACTTCGTATATTTTATGTATTATAGGCCAGCGATGCTTGTCGCATAAATTAGGGGCGAAAACCGGCAGTTATTTTTTAGGGGTTAGCAATAAAAATCGAAGGTATTTTACTGAAACGATATTTTTAGGGGTATAAAAATAAAACGATTAAGTCTTATTTTTTCCGGCTTCCAAAACAAAGCAAGATTTAATTCTATGTTATGAGGTATTTATTTATTATTTACGCTCTTGTATTTTTTCAGTAGTATAGCGTATTTTCTTCACATTTCACAATGAGCATCCACATCCGAAGTACCCCCATCCTTCCCCAAGGGATATGGCAAAATGTGACTGTATTTGCATTCCTACTTTTTTTAATTTTTTCAATATGGAAAATTTTTAGTGAGTAATTACAATGCCTAACGTAAACAGCTTAGTTGGTTTTCATTGTCATTGTTACAAGCAGTTCAAGGAGCTGACGTTTTGAGATTTAGACCTTCGTCACGGCACGATAATAAATTACTTGAAACGTCGTCCCCTTAAAGTACTATTGCAGCGATGACCATAAAATTACAAGCATGAGAGGTCAAAACTGCACGTGACAATAATTATCTCTTTGAACAATGAAGAAATTAGTACAAAATATATCTTAACAACTGGTGTTAGACAAACACTATTCTTAACAAAATTGACCGAGACTTGAAAACAAACTTGACACAAGCCAACAAAATGTAAATAACACCTTGTTAATCAAGCATAATCATTTATCGATTGACACTATACAGGGTCGAACACAAGAATTCACAAAGGTGACACTTGGCTGGCCCATATTTATGTTCTTTTCTAACTCACGGATTCTCTGTAAGAGTAGCAGTGAGTTATAGCACGGAGTTTCTCATTTGCATAAAATCTATGCAACAATAGTTAACAATTATTCACCGAAGTGGAAGTGAATAATGATGGTATTTACCAAGCCGCAAAGCTGAGAGGTGAATATCCACCACTTTCACTGACACCGAGGTGAATAATTGTTTTAATATATAACATACAAGCTGAATCACTGGCGGACCAAAGTGTAACTTTATTTGTGCTATTTTGAAACTTAAGCGAGACGGGAAGCCATTTTGTTTTTCTTCTGCTGCTCGGAGGTGAATAGTACTTGACTAATCACCTCCGAGCTAGCCAATC